>ML351247.1:0-22326 GCA_005239505.1 Nicotiana paniculata | reverse complement strand
GCCTATTGTCATCTCGCAACCTCGCGTTTGCAAAATTAATGGCACAAATAATTTGATTACGGGTGCAATTCCCCGATATTCCAATTAAGTATATTAGACTTGATAATGCTGCTGAGTTTTCATCCCAAGCATTTAATGATTATTGCTTATCAATTGGGATAAAAGTGGGACATCCTGTAGCTCATCTTGTAGCTCATGTTCACACTCAAAATGACATTCTTGAGTCTTTAGTTAAACGTCTGCAATTGATAGCAAGACCGTTACTCATGAAAACGAGGCTGCCCACTTCTGTTTGGGGTCATGCCATTTTACATGCAGCAATGCTAATTTGTCTCAGACCGACAAATTATCATAAATATTCCCCGTTGCAATTAGTTTTGGGTCATGAACCTAATATATCCCATTTAAGAATTTTTGGATGCGTAGTATATGTGCCTGTAGTACCGCCATATCGCACCAAAATAGATCCCCAAAGAAGGTTAGGAATATATGTTGGGTTTGAATCGCCCTCCATTGTTCTCTATCTTGAAACATTAACGGGGTATTTATTCACTGCTCGATTTGCAGACTGTCGATTTGATGAGACACTTTTCCCAAAATTAGGGGGAGAAATTTGTTAAACCAAACGGGAAATTTTGTGAAAAAATCCATCATTATCTCATCTTGATCCACGTACCTCTATTTGTGAAAAAGAGGTGCAAGATTATTCATTTGCAAAGAATAGCAAATCAAATGCCAGACGCATTACAGATTTGAAAAGGATAACAAAATCACATATCCCTACTGAGAATGTTTCAATCCATATTGATGTCCCTATTGGACAATCTTCTAGTGTCATAGCTAATGATTCAAAAGCACACCTAAAACGTGGCAGACCATTGGGTTCTAAGGATCGAATTCCTAGAAAAAGGAAAATAAATGATCAAAATGACACTACGAAAGAATCTCACGAAGAAATCCACGATTTAATAAATTCTGAGATTCATGAAGAAACCACTGAGCCCGAGACTCAAGATAATAAGGAACTATCAATAAATCCAATTGATATTGAGACAAATTTGAATCGAGTAGATATAGTGGTGGATTATGCCTTTGCATATAATGTTACATCTAGCATTATGCAAGATAGTGAGGATATTGAACCTCAATCTGTTGGAGAATGTCGACAAAGACATGATTGGCCAAAATGGCAAGAAGCAATCCAATCAGAGTTGAATTCACCTGCGAAACGTGAAGTTTTTGGGCCTGTGGTCCAAACACCTAATGGTGTTAATCCTGTTGGCTATAAATGGGTCTTTGTACGCAAGAGGAATGAGAAAAATGAGGTACAAAGATATAAGGCACGCCTTGTTGCACAAGGATTTTCACAAAGGCCTGGTGTCGGTTATGAAGAGACATATTCACCCGTTATGGATGCTATAACGTTCCGTTATCTCATTGGTTTTGCTGTCCATGAAAAGCTTGGCATGCATTTAATGGATGTGGTTACCGCCTACCTTTATGGCTCACTTGATAAGGAGATATACATGAAAATTCCTGAGGGATTTAAAATGCCTAACGCACATAATTTAAAGTCCCGGGAAATATTTTCAACCAAATTGCAAAGATCTTTGTATGGTCTAAAACAATCAGGACGTATGCGTCTTAGTGAGTACTTATTAAAGGAAGGTTATATAAATGATGCCATTTGTCCATGTGTTTTTATAAAGAAAACAACATCAGAATTTGTTGTACTTGCCGTATATGTTGATGACATAAACCTTATTGGAACTCATATAGAACTCCAAAAGGCAATTGATTATTTAAAGAAAGAATTTGAGATGAAAGATCTCGGAAAGACAAAATTATGTCTTGGTTTTCAAATTGAACATTTGGCAAACAGGATTTTTGTGCATCAATCTACCTACATAGAAAAGGTACTGAAACAGTTTTACATGGATGAAGCACATCCATTAAGTACTCCGATGATTGTTCGATCACTTGATGTGAATAAATGNGTTAATGTCTTAGCAAGATATAACTCTGCTCCTACAAGGAGACATTATAATGGAATCAAACACATATTACGGTATCTAAAAGGAACTACTGATATGGGCTTATTTTATGGCAATAATTGCAGTCCTGATCTTGTTGGTTATGCTGATGCTGGGTATTTATCTGATCCACATAAGGCCCGATCTCAAATAGGTTATGTGTTTACCTGTGGAGGCACTGCCATATATTGGCGATTGACTACGCAATCGATCGTGGCTACTTCATCTAATCATGCAGAGATAATTGCTATTCATGAAGCAAGTCGAGAATGTGTGTGGTTGAGGTCCATAATACATCTTATTCGAGACAAATGTAGTTTGAAGTGTGGCAAACTACCCACGATTTTGTATGAAGACAATGTAGCATGCATAGCACAATTGAAGGGAGGATTCATAAAAGGAGATAGGACAAAACACATTTCACCAAAGTTATTTTTCACACATGATCTTCAAAAGAATGGTGATATCAATGTGCAACAAATTCGTTCAAGTGATAATATGGCTGATTTTTTCACAAAATCTCTACTGATGTCAACCTTCAAGAAGTTAGTGTACAAGATCGGATGCGAAGGCTCAAGGATGTGAATTGATGCTCTCAGGGAGAGTTAATGCGTGTTGTACTCTTTTTCCCTTAAAAGGTTTTGTCCCACTGGGTTTTTCTCGCAAGATTTTTAACGAGGCAACCAAAAGGCGCATTTCTAAGCATGTGTACTCTTTTCCCGTTTCTAGAATTTTTTCCCATTGGATTTTATTTTAGTTAAGGTTTTAACGAGACACATTATTTGTTGAATAGACATTCACGGGGGAGTGTTATAAATAAAACTCTATTTAGAGTGAATGTCTATCTTTTAGAGAGTTCTACTTTGTGGCTAAGTCATTTTTCCTCTATAAATAGAGGGGTCTTACCCCATTGTAAATCATCCCAAAATTCAATAAGAGTTTCCTCTCTCTTTTTCTCTGTAATATTGTTCTTGTTCTTTTATTGTTTCATAACAACGTCATATTTGTTTAGAGATTCTTCCATATAATTGGGTACAATATATACGATAAAACTAATACTATCCAAATGACCAAGTTTGCGCTATCATTAGTATAAGGCTTTAAAGCTCATTTCAAATTTTCAAGAAGTGTTTAAAGTAATAATATCATATAACTATAATTCACTTCATATTATTTTTAATGTGAAATTATATATATGAAAGATAATATATATTTTCATATTATATTTGAATTACTTTTCTATTCAACTAGCTAATAAATATTTAAGTATATAAAAGAGAGAAAGAAAAAGAAAGTTATTGGTGAAAGTTAATAACAATAATGATTCTACAAACACAATTATATCAAAGTAAAATGTCATATCAAAATTTTAGTGGATAAAATTATAATTATAGTTAATTATGTTTAAAGATTGAGATGAGATAATATTAAGAATTTGAATCAACAAGTTTAATATTAAAAAATGAGTAAATTTTTGCAGTAATTGATACAAGAGAATTCGATTCATTTTTTTCCTTCTCAATTCATCTTTAAGTAAAATTATTTTGCAATTTGACAAAACTCTTGGCAACTCTGTCATAATTGCTTTTTTAACATTAGAGTAAGTCTCATGGGAACTACTAAAATTAATAATCACTAGCTTCGTCAAACACACACGTATATAATTGATAATTTTCTTTAAATGTACTCGTTGAGATCGGGTACAATCATTATACCCAAATTTCCTTCTAACAAAAAATATGTATCCAAATTCAAACATTTAACTCTTAAAAACAAAACAACTTATCCATCCCAAATAAAATAGGAAAAAAGAAAAAGAACTACAATTATGCTTTTCTCTAACATTATTTTCTCCGGTCCAAACAACCGTTATACTAGTACTAGGGTTTAAGCTTCAAAGACGATTTTTAGTTTGCCTAAAACCCTTGTGAAGTTGGGTCCGGCAAAATCATGGCTGCTGTGGAGATAGACCTTGGGAAGCTTCCATTTGACATAGATTTTCATCCATCGGATCACCTCGTTGCCGCTGGTCTCATCTCCGGTGACCTCCTCTTGTATGTTCACGTCACAAACTCTCTGCTCTTAGATCCAACTAGTTTGTAATTGAGTTTTAGTTGATTAAAGTAATTGGTTTTGGGTTGCGCCAAACAATGAAAGTTTACTGAAATTTATCTGTCTTCTGCAGGTATCGTTACATTACCGATTCTCCGGCCCAAAAGTATTAATAAAATTCCCCCTTTTTTCCTTCTTATCTTCTTTCAGTCCATTGTTGGATGGTTTCGGTTAATGGTTTATTCTGAATTGTGCAAATATGTTTTTTTGGCTTGTTCAATAATAGGTTGTTGGAAGTTAAAGCTCATAGTGAATCATGTAGAGCTGTTCGGTTTATCAACGAGGGCCGTGGTAATTTATTTAAACTTACCCTGCTGGTCCTTTTTTAGTTGTTTGTAATTCGAATACATGTTCTTTTTGTTGTTGGTTAAAGTATTTGCTTGTTGATGTCTCAGAGGTGGATCCAGGATTTGAACATTATGAGTTCTGAGTTGTCTCATAACTGGATTTTAGGACAGTGACTTCAAGTGCTTTTAATTTGTTTTATGAATTTAATTTTTCATACATATTTAGTGGATTTCTTAGCACATATTCAAGGTTTGAGCTAAAGCTACTAGGTTTCGCTGAATCCATATCTCAAAGCCTACACTCGCCCATGCAACAACTTGTGCAAATTGACATCCTCTATCAGTTGGACAACCAACAGTAATTTGAACTAGGGAACTCTCATTTTCCAGCACCTCTACTTTGACTTTGGTAAACAGACAACCTAGGTATTCAATTTTTTTTTTGTTGGGGGGGGGGGGGGGGGGGGGGGGGGGGGGGGGGGGGATGACCTCTTGAGCCAGATTTTTGTTTGGTTCTATTACTTCAGTTACTTTCTGGTTCCGTTTGCTTCAATGTAGTGGTTACTGCTATTTTGATTTGTTTCTGCTTTAATTGAATGTGGGTACAGCAATTGTGACGGGATCTCCGGATTTTTCTATTCTTGCAACGGATGTTGAGACCGGTACAGAAATTGTTCGCCTGGAGAATTCCCATGAGTGAGTTCTATAACTTAAGTGTTAGTGATGACATGTAATAGCTTCGAGTTAGACATTTATTAAAAATATTGCTCTTTAGACGTTCTCATAGAAAGGTCACTTTTGGATTCAGGGCTGCTGTTAATCGAATAGTTAATTTGACGGAGTCAACTATTGCTTCTGGAGACGATGAAGGATGCGTTAAGGTGAAATCGGTGTATTGATTTTTTTTCCTAACCGAAGAAGGCAAAGTTAATTGAGGATTCTAAAAATATAAATGCTTTTTGGTTGTCTCTTCAAATTGGGAATTTTGAAGTTATTAGTAAAATAGTCAGCATTCTGTCATTCACTATTTAACTTGACTGAATAACAGGAACAACAACAATAATTGCACCTTAGTCCCAAACAAGTGGGTTCGGCTATATGAATACTCGGACTATGTTACTCCATTTTAACTCATCTCATGTCAATATTATGCTAATACAAATTGAATCTCTTGACCGAGTGTAGCTTCAAACCGTACCGTGCTTGTTAAGTTGTTTGTTTATCACACAATTTTAGATTGCTTGATTTACTATCGATATAAAGTAGCAATGTCTTCGAGGTGCACAAACTGGTCCGCTCACCACTGTTACTTTGAGTTTTACTGTCAGCAACCTTGCGAACCTGGTGCATGTTAACTTTCTCTCTTTTAAAAGGAATTTTGAATTAACAAAACATTCAAGTGTTCAAGCATCGATGCCTTATTTTCTCAATACAGTACATGTGTAAATACTGCTCCTTCACGTTCCTTATTAAAGGATTTGGTGTTCATGATCACTGTTTCACTCTTGTTTTTTTTGTTCTTCTTGTATTCTGTGGCTGAGTTATAAAGACAAATAAAAGAACAGATTTTTATGCCATAATGCTACTTATATTACAATTTAGAGCTTCATTCATCTTTCTGAATGCCCTATCAAGATTGCAGTCAATAGTCCACATACATAAATTTTTGGCTTTAGCGGACTTGGGACTAACAGAAACTTGAATTATTAATCTATCTTGCAGGTATGGGATACCAGACAACGCTCCTGCTGCAATTCTTTTAATGCACAGGAAGAATACATTTCAGACATTACTTTTGCAGCTGATTCCATGAAACTATTGGCAACAAGGTAATTAGTTCTCTCTCTCTCACACCCACACACGAAAAAGCCATCCTGTTTGACTTATCATCCTTACTAGGAGATGGCTAGATATGACTCTTTTGCTGGTTTTACCTTTGAATTTGAGTAGCTAGCATTTTCTGTATTTGTCATTTTTGTAATTGGTGGAAAGTAATACACTAATACTAGATAGATCTAACTCTTTATGTGCGAGGAGGAACGAGGATTTGCAAATCTTCTGTTGGTTCAGAAGATACCATGGAATTGACATTTTCTAAGGCGATGAAAAGGAAAAGCAGGATCCTTGCTGTTCTTTTGTTAAGTCTATTTTTTGTGTACATTGATCTAATTTACAGGCAGTTTTTAGGCTGGTTTTTGTTGCTCTGTCATCCTGGACGTCTTTTTTACTACGTTTTTCTCAAAAGGTGAAAGGGGTTTGTGCAGTACTGTTCACTTGACGCGGTCATAATTTATTAAGATTTAATTGAATTGGTTAAACCTGGTTTATGTACAATGCTAGAATTAGAGTTCAAGTGCTCCATTATTTCTTTTAGTGTTCTGCTATTTTTCCCAACTGTAGGGCTTGTGTTCTAGATATTTTCTTTCAGCAAAATGTTTAACCATCAAAAATGTTAGAATGCCTTTTACGTCAGGAAAATGGTACACTCTCTTTATTCTGTTATGTTCGGGCTCATGTGCTGCTAACTTTGGCTGGCTCATCTTAAGCAGTTCATGCTCATGAAGTTTAATTTAAGAAGTTCATTGTAATTATCTGAATTGCAAACTCTTCTCTCTTCTCTGTAGTGGCGATGGGACACTTACTGTATGCAATTTAAGGAGCAATAAGGTAATATAATCCTTTTAGTTGCTCTTGAAATAAATACTATATGTACTGACATTAGTTCTCATCACTTTAAAAATTGATACATCTTCCATATCTCAATTTCAGATCCAAACTCGTTCTGAATTTTCTGAAGAAGAGCTGCTTTCTGTGGTGATTATGAAGGTAATAATTATTCTGTATGTAATTTGCCTTACACCTTCTCTTGTTGAGCTTTCAAGACAATGTCTCCATGTCTTTGAATATTGTATTGTACTTGATTATCTGCATCTGATTTGCTAGGGTCAATGTGATCATAATTCTTTTCCTTTAAATCTTTTTTTGATCAACTTAATTCTTACTGTGTTGCGGTGATACTGTATGGGGACTCTAGAGGGTTTTTCATCTCTCTGTTTCTTCTTTATATTTTCTATTCAATTGTTATCCACAAAATACTGTCTCTAAGCATGCTTCACTCGCTTTTGGTGTATTATATTTATTTTTCCCATTTTTATCATCAGAATGGTAGAAAAGTAATATGTGGTACTCAGTCTGGAACTCTGTTACTCTACTCATGGGGGTTTTTCAAGGATTGCAGGTATTTCTCCTATTTCTATTTCACCTCTTGAACTTCTTGTCAGGAGTTGATTCCAATATATTCCATTTCTTGTGATTTTCAGTGATCGCTTTATCGATCTATCACCGAACTCTATAGATGCATTACTGAAAGTAAGTGTCTACTGTAACTTTTTTGATTAGGGTATCTACAGTAATTTCTTTTCCCGATAATTTAAACTTAAACTTATAATCATACATGGAAAACTCAAAACGTTATTTTTCCTTCTGGATAAGCTTGATGAAGATAGAGTAATAACTGGGTCGGAGAATGGAATTATCAGGTGAGAGAACTCTCTATGGTGGTACAGACTTGATTTTATTTGACAAATAAAATTCAAATTTATCCTTGAGACACTGTTTCTTTTTGGTGTAGTCTGGTTGGCGTATTACCAAACAGGATTATTCAGCCAATTGCCGAGCATTCAGAATATCCTGTTGAGCGGCTTGGTATGATTTTAAGTTGAAAATTTTGAATTTTGTAGTTTATATTTGACGGCTGAATCTGTATTTGTGCCTATGTAATGGAGTGTTTCATTGCCAGCAGCTTTATACTTCTATACTTCACATTTCTATTTGTTGGCTTTGCTTAGATATACATCCTTCAATAATTTGTACTTATAAGTTGTATTGACATTTTCCCATTCGTGGTGCGTTGTGATGTTGCAGCTTTTTCTCATGATAAAAGGTATCTTGGAAGTGCATCACACGACCAGTTCCTGAAAGTCTGTAAATATCTCTGTTATCCCCTGCAATATTTTCTTTGAAATTCTCAAGGAGATTGTGAATGTTAGGAAGTTGGACCACTAATGGTTCTATTGCTCCTTTTTCCTTTTTACCTAGCTGTGGGATCTGAATGAGTTGCTGCAAGATTCTGTGGATGGTGAGAAGAACGATTCAGCTGCTGAAGACAGTGATACCGATGGGATGGATGTTGATGATAATGCTCCAAAATCTTCCAAAGGTATATATAATATTTCACATTCCTGAATGGGGAAATTATTCTGTCTTTCATGTGTGGTAAAGGATATGACACTTGTGACTGGAAGATACAAGGTATAGGGGTCGAAGTTCCTGAGGTTCCCTTTTTATTAATACGAGTTTAATTCCCAAAGCTTGTGTTTCGTCCCCTTGTCAAAGTTGTTTATATATAAATTTCATGCCTTTTTCTTTCTGTTTCCTATAAAATAGTGTACTATATCTTTAAAAATTCTTTATTTCGTGAATTTTCTTTCAAATTGATTTAGGTACTAGCTTTGTTTTCTGGTGGTAAGTGGATAGTCTAAGGTATTAAATTTATTAGTTCATTGACTGATGTCATTTTCAGTATTTTTATTCCATTGTTATTCTAGTTCTGACACATACCGGATGAGGAACTAATATATGAGTTCCCTAACATTCGAAGTACATTTTAGGGCTCCACTTTTTGTTTCTGTGAGTTTGAGAACACGGAATTGCTACTCAATGTTGTTTGCTCTCTAACCACTTTGTAATGAACTCTGTTAACTCATAACTGGTCCAAGGAGCAAGGTAACTGCTATCTTTCAATGATCTGTAAAAGGTCTCTTTTTTTGTTTTTGCGTAACTAAGGTTCGATACTAGACTAATTGACTACAGAATGGTAGGTCTTTTTAGGTGCTTAGTGAATCACCATGACACAATAAAATTACGCTCAACTGCCCCTCATATGTATCTCTTGCCATGTTGTCTATCCCTCTACGTTGTTAAAAAAAAATAGTCTATATCCCTCAACTTTTTACTTTTGCTCTTTCTGCAGGGAGCAAGAAGAAAAATGTAAATAAAGGGAAAGATCCTGGGACTTCGAGTGATTTCTTTTCAGATTTATGATTCATTGTCTCATTGACCTTGGAAGGGCAGAACCAATGGCTATTCAAGCAAAAATAGTTCATCAATTGTGTCATTTTGAGTGCTTCCTGTGTAGCTGTCACATGAACTGGCCACTATGGATAGAAAAGAGGTATAATTTAAAAGTGATGCTCCCTCCCCTGCTCTCCAGTGTTTCCCCCACATATTTTAGAAGCTGATTAATTTGATCCAGAGGTCTCTGATGCTTCTGGAGGCGTGTATTATACAAGTTTTTGGAGAATCCAGTGGTTAGCTTTAATTAATTTCTTTGAGAGATGTTGATGCGATAAGTTTTATTTCTGTTGATAGGCTTATGTAGTATCGGTGCTTTGATCTTTGGAGGAATCAATATATCCATCTTTCAAATTCATGTAATGGAATCTTTAGTCCCTGTAGAGAGGGGTTTCTATCTGTTGACCTCTGTTTGATTGTATCTCTGTTGAAGTTTCTTTTTTGGTACATTGGGAAGGACAAAATAAACTTGTTAAAATCTTTTATAAGCTACATTGCTCAAATCTGCGAGGAGAAGAAACTCCATTTCCTTAAGCGCATATTCCAAGATTAGCAAATCTTCTTCTTGTGTGACCTTTATTTGCTAGAAAGTCTGCACATTGATTTGCCCTCCCTCATATGTTAAATAGTCACATTGTTGGCTTCAAGCAAATATTTACAATCTTCAATAATAGCCCCAAGAGGGTGATACTAGATGTCTTCTTCAATAAGTAGTAGACAGTTTTGTTTCCACTACCAATTCTTTGTATCCCAGGTCTTTTGCCAGCTTTATGATACTCCATAATTTTGTAACAAGGCTTGAAAGTAGGCTTTAACTTACCTGAGTATCCTAACATCCGTTTACCATATGGGTCAAATTGGTTATCTCAAAAAAAAAATCCTCCAAAAGTAGCATCTTTAGCGTGAGACTTAACGCTGCCATCTGTTGAAGTTGCTACTTAGGTACCAGGACCAGAACATTTTCAATAGAATTCTTAAATGTTATCAGCAGAAATAGCTAAAGTACACTCAAAAGAAAATGCAACATTCATCTTAAATTTTTAAGATGGCAGCTAGGAGCATTGGAGATTGTTCTGGTTCATATTCCTGCATCTAATATTACGACTAGCGTAACCTGCAGGGCGAACACAATAAAAAAGTTTGTTAGATGTTCACTTTCCCTCCCACTACTTTTACTCGGTGCTGACTTTGGTTGATCGTATCTTTTAATTACGTTCAGCACTATCCAAATCAATGATTATTTTATGAAATCAGAATCCACAGGTTTGATTTTATGTGATACCATTTCAAGGGAAAAAATTGAAACCCTGGAATAAAAAGATTACTCATAAATAATATAATCACCAAAGAGGGTAGGATAGATAAGATCCCTCCAACATCAATCAAGTTTTAGGTCTCGACTACGAGACAGTAGTCCTAAAGATTAAATTTAAAAAATTCTAGTAGGAGTGCTTCTCCTTTACGAGATTTTTATTGTTGGAGGTCATTAAAAATTCTGCAAATTGCATTTGCAATGGTTAATTCCCCCCGGTAAATTACTACTGTTACTCTATTAATTCATAAGTAACTTACTATTGTTAATTCATATAGTACTGCAGTGGCGGAGGCAGTATTACCGTCAAGGGAATTAAAAAAAAGGAAAAGTTTTTGAACTCCCTTGACCACTAAGTTATGCTTTTGGGTTGTATCAAGTGGATTCAAAATATAATTTATAGAGATACAAAACAGATTTTACCTTACATATATAATGTAATTTTTTGACGAAGAGGGTTCGGGTGAACACCCTTCCGCCTCTAAATCCGCCCTGTACTTAATAGGGAATACCCAGCTTGGGGGAATGGAAACCCAAGTGACGCTACGCAATACAGAAATTAAAATTTTAGCTCTAATTTATAAACTGAGTTACTAGATTCAATTCGGAACATATACGATATTTACATCATCCAACAAATTCATCAACTTCCAAATGTCATGAGATGTTCAGTCTCCAGCAAGATTTCCACCTTCTTGTGAATCATTTATACTATATTTAATTTTTTGCGTCATAATAATCCTTTGACCAGCCATTTTGGATCGCTCTCTCTAAAGCTTTTCGAATTACTGGTGCCTCAGTCATGTCCTTTCCTACAAAAAAATGCCAAGTGCATGAAGCAATCGCTACAATTTGATGTCATATGCACTTAGTGCTATGGCTATTGTTAGGTATGAGACTTGAGTCTACCTCAGTATTGTAATATGTTGATGCGAGGTTTATATAACGTCAGGCTCTAGCTATTGGGGTGTAGTTCTTCTCGGATTGTATCTGTATACGGATAAAATCGGGGATAAAGTTATCCCCAATTTTCCTATAAAGAAGCGAGAGGAAAACCCGATCTGACATGTCCTCGAGTAAAGCCGAGGGATTCCACGGATCAGAGACGGGAGGAGAATGATGCATCCGGGACCGGACATGGCCGAGCGTTGGGCTCGAGCAGAGTGAAAGACCGAGACTAAGGGAAGAGACAGTTAGACAAGATAAGCGAGGGGCCGAAATATTCGCCCTCAACCGGATATTGCGGCGCAAATCTCACCCGATATCAATTGCGTATTAATGTTTACCGGAAGCAAAAGATTTTTTTACCTTATTTAGACTTGTACTAAAATTGAAATTCCCCAACTATATAAAACGGGAACCCTTTTATTTTGAATACCACTGTTAGCATGTATATCAAAGCAATAAAGTTAATTTTTGTTTTCAGTTATCATTCAAAGTGTACTTCGGCTGCTTGTTTATTAAGTTGTAACCGAGCCTATTCCGAGGGCTGGATCAGAACCGATTTCCGAACATCCATTGCAAAGCTAGACTTAATCATCCATTTCATTTGGTTTGATCGCTCTGATTTCCTTTAATTCAATTATTTGTTGTTCATAGTTCATTCGTATTAAATTGAATCACATATCCTTTAACCGTGTATAAGTTCAATTGTTACTCATTTTAAGGGTAAACAATTTGGCACCCACTGTAGGCTAAGGATAATAGTGGTGATTTAATACGAATCTCCATAACACACACTATTTTGCTCTTTGAAGTTTGATTTTAGGATAATCAAAAGATGTCAAATTCTCAGTTTGCTCTCATGAACATTGGCACCGAGTCAAGCCACCAAAGTGAGAACAATAACATGGTACCAAGCAATGACGTACCCCCTTTTGAACTTAATGGTGTCCCAATCACTGACCCGGTCGACGCTAACTCACAAGTTGCCATCAACTCAACCTGCAAACTGATCTCGAAAATAACATTCGCGAGGCACCCCAGCCATCGAGAAGCAACCAAAGGGGAAGGTGATGAAGTTAAATTAGGATTGATTTCTGAAATGTTACAAGCTCACCAAGGGCAATAGCATAGCTAGAGACCCAAAATCACGCCCAAAACATGACCGAAACCGAGCGGGTTAGATAAGACACTCGAAGAGATGAACATATTGTCGTAGAACCAGATGAGTTCGGGCCCCGAGAAACTCCCGAGGTGATGAAAATGCTCGAAGTGCTAACAAATCGGGTGGAGTCTGCTGAGAAAAAGATAGAGTCAAATAACAAGAAGGTGTAAAATTACAATTCGAGGGTCGATCAGATTCCGGGAGCACCTCCAATATTGAAAAGGCCAGATTCCAACAAATTCATTCAGAAACCTTTCCCTCTAAGTGCGGAATCGAAGCCAATTCTGAAGATATTCCAGATGCCCGATATTCCCAAATATAACGGGACCACAAATCCAAACGAGCACGTAACCTCCTATACGTGCGCAATACACGACAAGATCGAGTCGGTGTTATTGAAGAAATTTGGGAAAACCTTGTCCAAAGGGGCGATGATATGGTAGCATAACTTGCCTCGAAATTCTATTGATTCATTTTCTATGATGGCTCATCAAGGTCGAGACGAGGAAATCAGACCTCTTCAAAGTCAAGTAGAGAGACAATGAGATGCTTAGGGAGTTTGTGTCGAGTTTCCAGATGGAGCGAATGGACCTGCCCCTGGTCGCAGATGATTGGGCCGTTTAGGCGTTCACTGAAGGGATCAACCACCGAATTTCCTTTGCTTCTCAACAATTATAAGTAAAACTTGGTGGAGTACCCGGCGGTTACTTGGGCCAATATCCATAACAGGTATCAGTCGAAGATCATAATCGAGGATGACCAGCTGGGGGTCCCCTCAAGATCTTTTTACCCCAATAGAGCGAACGATAGATATAAAAGAATTATGGACCAAGAGCCAAGGCCGGTCCGAGATCAATATCAGCCATACAACTCAAACGGAAAGGGAAATGAACCCGATCGCCACCTAACCAGGAACAACGGAGTAGCGACAAGGACCTAGCAACCGGGGTTTGATGAATAAAAATGATTTCGATAGATCACTTGGGGAAAGGAAGCCCCGAGACTATCAGAAGATAACTTCAACGTGGACGCTGCAAGTATAGTGTCGGCCATTGGTCGCATCAAGGAGACAAAATGGCCTAGGACACTTCAGTCCAATATCGCACAGAGGGATCACAACTTGGTATGTAAATACCATGGTACTCACGATTACATGACCGAAGATTGTCGACAACTAAGAGAGGAAGTGGCTCGACTATTCAACAATGTGCATCTTGGGGAGTTCCTAAGTGAGCGGACCAAAAATAGGGATGCAAATAAACAAATTGAGCAAGAGGAGCCTCAACACGTGATCAACATGATCATTGGGGGAGTGGATGTACCACAAGGGCCAATGATAAAATGCACCAAAGTTTCAATCACAAGGGAAAAATGCACTCTGGATTACATGGGTCCGGACCAATTTGGATTATTGGACCAAATCGTACCGGAAGTACGAGTATTAAATGGGTTCAACATGGCATGCAAGACGATGAAGGGTGAAATAACCCTACCATTAAACATCGTCCAGACCACCCAGGAAACAATATTTACGTGATCAAGGGGAATATGAGATACAACGCCTTTTTCGGGAGGCCATGTGTCCACAACATGAGAGCGTGCCTTCGACACTACATCAAGAATTGAAGTTTCTCACTTTGGGCAGAATCAAAATGGTTTACAAGGAACAATTAACAACAAAGGAGATGCTTGCTGTTGAGGAAGTGATCCCGGTGCCGGCTGTCACGACATCAAAAGGTAAGGGATTGGTCAAAGAGAAAGAAACCAAATAGCAATCAACGGCCCCGACTCTGACCCGATTGAGGAAACATGAGGATCACTTTCGAGAATGATGAGGACGATTACTGTGTCCTGATATCCTTTATAGCACCCGATGGTACTGATTCCACCAAATTGATAGTCGAGGAATTGGAGTAGGTCATACTAATCGAGTACCTATCGAATAGAAAGGTACACCTGGGCACAGAGTTACCTCTCGAGCTCAGAGAAAAACTTATTGATATCCTTAAAGTTAATGCCTATTATTTTTCCTGGTCCCACTTAGATATGACATGGATATCACTGGAGGTGACAACTCACAAAATTGAGCTTGGACCCAAAATTCCACCCGGTCAAACCAAATAGGAGGCTGCAGTCCAAGGCCAAACATGCATTCATCAAAGACGAGGTATCTAAACTTCTGAAAATAGGTTCCATTCGGGAAGTTAAATACTAGGATTGGCTAGCTAACGTAGTGACCATGCCTAATAAAGGAAACAAACGTAGAATGTTTTTAGATTATAAGGACCTCAACAAGGCATGTCCGAAGGATTCATTTCTTTTGCCTAACATCGACCGAATATTCGATGCGATGGTCGGGCACGAGATACTGAGTTTTCTCGATACCTATTCTGGGTACAACCAAATTCAGATGTACCTTAGTGACCAAGAAAAGGCTTCTTTTAGAACTAAATACGGCACCAACTGTTGCAACGTAATGCCGTTTGGCTTAAAAATGTTGTTGCCACGTATCAACGCCTGGTTAACCGGATGTTTGAAGAGAAAATGGGAAAATCAATGGAGGTTTATATTGATGATATGTTAGTTAAGTCCCTGCGAGCAAAGGATCATTAGAAGCATTTGTAGGGAACCTTCGACATACAGAGGAAATACAACATGAAGCTTAACTCGGAAGTGTGCCTTCAGGGTCAGCTCGGGCAATTTTCTCGGTTTCATGGTATCCAACCGGGGAATAGAGATCAACCCGGACAAGATAAAAGCCATAGAAGATATCACTGTAGTTGACAACGTCAAGGCAATATAAAGATTGACCTGGTGGATAGCTGCATTGTGCCGGTTTATTTCGAGGTCGTCCGACACAAGCCATCGATTTTTCTCATTACTAAAGAAGAAGAACAACTTCTCTTGGATCCTATAACGTCAGCAGGATTTAGAAGAACTCAAATGATACGTATCAAGCCCTCCTTTGCTGCACACCTTAAAGATGAACGAGAAACTATACCTCTGCTTGGCTATTTTCGAGGTAGCGGTAAGGGTTGTCCTAGTTCGAGAAGAAGAAGGTACATAATTTCCTATTTACTATGTTAGTAGAACCTTAGGCGATGCCGAAACAAGGTATCCACACTTAGAAAAATTAGCACTCGCCTTATTGATCGCATCTAGGAAATTAAACAAGTACTTTTAATGTCACCCCATATGTGTCATGGCCTCGTACCCGCTAAGGAATATTATGCATAAACCAGAGATCTCGGGCCGACTGGCCAAATGGACCGTAGATATTAGCGGGTACGATATCGAGTACAAACCCCAAACTGCTATAAAATCTCAGATTTTGGCAGATACCGACTTCACCCCGACCTTGATCCCCGAGGTTGAGAAAGAATTATTACTCGCCTTGGTGACTAGCTTGAGGGTTTGGACCCTATTCACAGACGGGTCTTCTAATGCGAAAGGGTCCGGGTTGTGAATCGTAGAAGCCGATCATTGGCTAATCTAGGATCGTCAGCCGACTCCCATGAATTCAATTCCAGAGCAGTGCAATTGATGAACTCAGTGATAGAGGAAGGTCACGCCGAGGTAAACTCAACAAGCTTGACTTGGGATTGGAGAAACAAATATCTAGACTACCTTCATAAAGGGAAATTGCTGTCGAATCCCAAGGAATTGAGGGCTCTACGTACTAAGGCTGCCAGTTTTGTCTTGGTTGGTGGAAAATTATACCGAAGATCATTTTTTGGACCGTTAGCGAGGTGCTTGGGTTCGGGGGAGACCGAATATGTGATGAGGAAGGTACCCGATGGTACTTATGAAAACCATTCGGGAGCATAGTCCTTGGTTCGGAATTGATCAGAGCCGGTTATTACTGGAACAAGATGGAAAAAGACATGAAAAAAATTCATTCAAAAGTGTAACGAATGTCAAAGGAACGCCCCGATGATTTAGCAACTGGGGGAGATTCTTCACTCGGTCCTCTTCCCCTGGAAGTTCATGAAATAGGGAATGGACATCGTCGGACCCTTGCCGTGGGCACCTGCTAAAGCCCAATACATATTACTTATGACTGATTATTTCTTCAAGTGGGTCGAAGCACAAACATTCGAAAAGGTTAGGAAAAAGAGGTCATTGACTTCATCTGGGATCATATAATATGCCGGTTCGGGATACCAGTCGAGATCATGTGCGACAACAGGAGACAGTTCATCGATGGCAAGGTTAGTAAGTTTTTTGACGACCACAAAATCAAAAATATTTTGTCGAAACCCTACCAACCAAGTGGAAACGATCGAGCGGAATCAACAAACAAAACTATACTCCAGAACCTGAAGAAGAGATTGACCGACTCAAAAAGGGAAGTCGAATGAAATTTTGCCCGAGGTTTTGTGGGCATAATGAACGACTTCAAAGTCAAGCACCAGTGAAACACCGTTCTCTCTGGTCTATGGAGTAGAAGCTATGATTTTGGTGGAAGTAGGAGAACCAACCCTAAGGTTCCAATACGCTACAGATGCGTCAAATGACGAGGCCATGGCCACGAGCTTAGATTTACCGGATGAAAGGCGAGAAGCCGCCCTAGTCCGGTTAGTAGTCCAAAAATAACACATAGGGAGATATTACAACCGAAGGGAAAACCTTTGACACTTCCAAGTGGGGGACTTGGTCTTAGGAGAGTAACTAGGAGGGACTGTACAGAGTCACTAGCATAACGGGGAAAGGCTCGTACCAACTCGATTCTGGAAATGGGGTACAACTATCCAACAATTGGAATGTGTCACACTTAAAACGATACTACTGCTAAGGTATGAACACCAACCTTCTTTATGGATTATCATGCTTTGAAATAACCCATGCAGGTACTCAGTCAAAATCGAATCCAAGGATTAGGTCTAAAAGCACGCGATGCATTTTTTTTCCCTTGGCCCGATTTTTTCCGAAGTGGGTTTTATGGTAAGGTTTTTAACGAGGCAATAGTAAACTGTGCTACCTTAGTTTTGAAGACTGACCTGAGGCCGGGGACTACAGATCACCTGTATTAGACCAATAGTATTTGAGCCCTCACAAAATTCAGTATCGAATACACTGAGTCAATGTTCTGAGTTCGAAAATTTAGAAGGCATTTTCTTTTGTTTATTCGATATTGAAAGCCAAGGCTTGAATATTAGGTTTGATTGTAACGGTCGAATGAACCATGCCCGTGTAGCTCATTCTCGCCATGACAAATAGCTTTTGTATCTTCGATTATGTACATTACGTTCAAAGTAATAAGAGATTCTTGCCTTCTATGTTTCATCGGTTCATATTTGCACCACCAGTGTTATCGTTAAGTTACTTAGAGTGAATATTGGGTTTGAAACCCTTTAACCTACGGGCCTCCCCCAACCCCGACGACTACCCGACAATGAGATCAGACAATTCGGGCTACCAAATTCCAGAGGCACCGAGCCTACTATGCCGAGCCCAAACATGAAGGGATACGACCAACTTAAACGGTTTTGAGACGTCCGAGTCCGTACATAAAAAGTAAAGTCCTTACACGTTTTTTAATCTATGAAAGATTACTTCAGACCCGACCATGAAAAGAGCCACCTTCGGCAAAGAAATATCATGTCCGGTTAAAATGTTCAAATATTTTAACAAAGACTTCGTTTTTTATCGGATCATCCAAAGTCAAAGCAACTCAGAGTTGTTACTTAACCCAGGACTCACCCGGGCTTTGGGAGAACAAACAATCTTAGTTATGTCAAATTCTATGCTAAGGCATCGATGACATATTTTGAAGACTGAAACACAAGTTATAAGTCTTGAACATAAGAAAATATTAAAAGTAAAGGACATAATATAGCCGAAGAGAAATTTTTTTATATGTACCAAAAGATATTTACAGAGGCACTATGAAACGGCCCCAAACAAAGCAAAAATATACAAGGAAAAAACAAAAAATAAACTAAGGCATTTCCCGCCTAGTCTTCACCGGAGCCTGACTCGCTGCCTGAACCATCGGGCTAATATCTCTTTTTGGCCTCGGTATCTTCGCCTATTCGATTTCGACTGCTAGATTGATCCTTCGGGATTGAATCTTCTCACCTTGTTCAAAAGCCTTCATACCCCACCGATGATGAAAGAAACACGCATAACCGCTGAACCACTCATCTGGTCCATAAACCAAGAACTCACTCGCCTGGCTAGGGCCATTTCCAAAATCCTCAACAAAATATAATGTTATTCTTCCAAACCTTCCTCATCCCAATACAATAGCGCAAATCTCAGGTCTAGAAACCTCATTTCAGCCAATACAATCAGCCGCACCGACAAGTATCAATAATAATCATATGAAGCCACACATAATCCAATTCGTAAACTAACAAGTAACAACTCAGACATGACATGTAATAGTAAGAAAGCTAAATAACAAAACTGCTAAGCAAGTTAAGCAGGTAGGAAAAATTTAACATTTCAATATGAACTATTTTCAACAAGGTGAAAACAAAATACACGAAATTGAGTAAGGAGTCACATCTCATCACTGTACCGTTGCGGTGTGAAATCCGATCCCATCATATCAATCCACATAGGGTACCCATCGAGCCATAATACTCAGGCTCACTGATCACATGTGCGTCCACATCAAGCACAACAGAGTGCACAAAATATAACTGTGGGGAAATCATTAGGAACAAAAAATATTGGGAAAGACAAGAACAACTATGGTGCAATAAGCTAAGCAACATCACAAAAGGCCACCTCGCCCATAGTGCCACAAGGCCTAAAATGAATCACAATACGCGTGCGAAGAATCATGTAAACCTCACAATCCATCGTAGTACAATAGAGAAACATATAACATAAACCAGGGCGCGAATAACATCCATTCTGCCCGATGATATACATGCGGCAACAACTACGCAAGAGCAAACAAATCTAACCTGATACAAAATACACACCCTTACTGGGCTCGAAATAATCACCAAACAAAATTCCGATCATCCTCAAATATGTAATAAACCTTCCAAAAGTCTATGGTAACCTTTCCATAACACCTACCATTAATCATCCAATCTTCTACACTCCTTCACAACTCCCAATCAAGGAATAATCTGCCAACAAGAACATTCAGCCTCTGAGCCTCACGAATACTAGGATTTTTATACCCATTCTCAACATCGCTTCTCAAATAGTTGAACACAATGTATCTTTCGGTAATGCACCCATAAATCAAAACACAATGTATCTGCCAATAGGCGCTCCAGTGAAAACACATAGTGCCAGCAAAAATTTAAACACCCAAAATCGTTTGTGCCATCAAGAACTCATATCCTTCCCTTTGAAGCTATCTGCAACCTTGCACATGCAACTTTTTCAACCCCACACGGCGCATCGCTTATAATATGCTAACTCGCAACACTATGCAAATCTCATAGCCAACTCTGAAACGTAAGCAAATCGAACACCTCATCAACCGAGAATATTTCATTTAACTCAATCTAGGAGAACACCACCACACGCAGTGTAGCTTTGATACCTGCAAAATGCATCAACTCCGACCGGGGTCATAAACATGATAAATCCTTCGGAACTCAGTAACACATAATCAAGTAATCTAAACCAATCGCCTCTAACTCAACCAAGTCACGCATACTGCCAACCCGAAAGCAACTCAATCCGATATGACTACCATGATGGAACTTCTTGGGAATCCAAAACCATTTCTTGAATCACCCCAACATTGACATGTAGACCTTTCTTTACAATCCCGCATGTAGCAAACAATGACAAATAGGAGGAAAAACTCCCTCAACAAATCTAGGCAAAACACTTACCTCAATTCGGCTAACTCCACACTCAATTTTTGCTTTCCCTTTACAAATTCATCTCCGCTCATCTCAATCTAGCCAAAGATGACTTGAATACATCACACAATGCAAGAGGAAACAATTTCAATTAATAAAGCTGTGATTTTTATTCAATTTCTAAAAGTTAAAAAAAGTCGACTCCCTGGCCCGCACCTCAGAATCCGATAAAATTTGCAAAGCTCGAATACCTACTCCGATAGGAGTTCAACCATACAAAAATTATCAAGTTCCGAAACCAATTCGCCGTTCAAATCATCAATTTACATTTTGAAAACTTTCTTCAAAAACCACCATTTCCCCCAACTCAAAACACAATATAAATGACAAAAATAAAGACAAAATCAAGGAATATAACAAATTCTAGGTGAAAAACACTTATCCAATTGATTTGCTTGAAAACCCTGCAAAGAATCGCTCAAAACTGAGCTCTACAAGTCAAAATGTGATAAAAATGGTATAACCCTCAATTTGATATTATATTCTGCCTGCCCAGGTGTTTATACAATGCGAACACGGTGATATAGTCACGTTCACGAAGAATAAAAATGAAAGCTGCTCAGTTTGGTCATCGCGAACACGACAACAAGCTCGCGAACGCGGAGAAGGAAAAACCATGATGCCTCACCAGTGGCCCACGCGAACACGAGGAAAGGCACACGAACGCGAAAGAAGGAAAAATATAAGTATGCGTAAGCGTATAGAAGAATGCGAACGCGTAGAAGGAATGGTCACCAATGCCCAGGGCCTGTTCTGCACTACGCGAACGCGGAAGAAAGTGCATGAACGAAGAAGGAGAAGGCTGACTTTCGCGATCGCGATCGTGTTCCTGCGAACGCGATGAAAACATATTCCCTCCTCCAAGATTACTCATCGATAACGCGGAGGAGCAGACGCGAATGCGAAGGAGAAAACCAGATAATAGATATCAGCAGTCCAAAAATAGAATGAAATGGCCCGTAGCCCATCCGAAACACACACGAGACCCCCCAGGATCCCTTATAAGAACACATACAAGATCTATAACATAGCACAGACTCGCTCGGGGTCTCAAATCATCAAAATAACCTCTAAAACCACGAATCGGATGCCAAAGCGCATGAAGATCAAACTTAAACGTCAAGGAGTTCTAGAATCGCAACTGAGCGTCTGAACCATATCAAATCAACTCCGATTAGCCTCAAATTTTGCACACAAGTCACATTTGCCATTATGGACCTATTCCAACTTCCAGATTTGGAATCCGACCCCAATATCAAAAATTTCACTCTCGGTCAAACTTCTCAAAATCTAACTTTCACCATTTCAAGACTAGTTCAACTACAGACCTCCAAATTACAACCCGGACGCATTCCTGATCACGCTCAACTATGTCTAATAAAAGACTAAGCGAGCGTTGCAAATATAATCTGGGGTATTATGCCCAAAATCGATTCCACAGGGAGTTAACGTATCAAGCAAGCTGTCAGAATACTAAAATTTCACTTGGTGTTGTTTA
>MDKI01207186.1:0-13016 GCA_005239505.1 Nicotiana paniculata | reverse complement strand
GAATGAACAAACAATACGAATAAACAATACAAATAAACGAACAACGTAATTATTAAAAAAAATTAACATAAGACGACTAATCACTAATTAATTAAAAAGAACTTACACTAAACTAAAAATCTGAAAATCAGTCAATAAAGAATAAACTAAAACGTATGAACAAGGAATTTGGATTTTACCTAAACGCTCGGCTTCAAAACAGTAGTACAAACAACTCAATGGCGAACCGACCTCCACGCCTCTCTTTCTCGACGACAAACACCGAATAATACAAACTCTGGCTAACAAGCAGAGTCCGGCACTTTGTCAGAGAGAAAGAGAGACCAAGGGGTCATGTCTATGCTGGACGGAGGGTTGGCGGCGGCAGTGAGGGGGCGGCGGCAGTGTTGGTGGTGCTGTTTTTTGGGGGGTTTGAATGTTTTGAGGCTTGGAATGGAGAAAAGGAGAGTGGGAGGAGGCCGTTGGTGTAAAGGTTTTGGAGTTTGGAGTGGTGAGCGACGGCTAGGGTTTCGGTTAGGGCTTAGATTTACGGAGATTGAGAGGGGTTATGGGGATTTGGGGTTCGGATTCATGGAGAGGAGGTTGAGATGAGTGAGGGGTGAAATTTTGGTGGTGTTTGGAGCAGCGGCGCGCGGTGGGGCAGGGTGGCGGCGACTAGGTCTTGAAGATGAGAGGATAGGATTTAGAAGAGAAGAAGAAGAAGAAGAAGAAGAAGAAGAAGAAGAAGAAGAAAGGAGATAAGGGAAATAGGGAGGCGATTTTCGGGGGTTAGGGGTTCAAATACCTAAATGATGATTAAATCAGGGCCATTGGATCAAGTCAATATGTGTGGTTAAGATTAAATCTCAACCACTTAACCAAAACGACGTCGTTTTGGCACGTCTGATTGGGGTCTTGAGCTGGGCGGGTCAGGTGCTTTGGGCCGCTGATTTTGGTCCGTTTTTGGGCCAATTTCTTCTTCAAAAAGCAAAGCCCAGTCCCTTAACCCCTTTAACAAACTAATTAAACTAAAAATCTAATACTAAAAATCTACAAACACACAAAAATAATTATTCAAAAGTATAAGGTAAAAGAAAAACAAAACAAAAAACAAAAATTAGGCATTTACAGTTTGTAATTGATGAACTTAAGCATAGTAGCTGAAGTTTTGTTCTTTATTTGCTGAAGTTTTTGTTTAACTTGTGCACGTCTTAACGCAAAACTTTTGTTTGTAATTGCTGAAGTTTTTGTTTTTGTAACTAGCGAACTTCAGTTCTAGAGCTGAAGTTTTTGTTTTTGTAACTGGCGAACTTTAACTCTAGAGCTGAAGTTTTTGCTTTTGTAACTGGCGAACTTCAGCTCTAGAGCTGAAGTTTTTATTTTGTAACTGGCGAACTTCAGCTCTAGAGCTGAAGTAGCTGAAGTTTTGTTCTCTATTTACTGAAGTTTTTGTTTAACTTGTGCACGTCTTAACGCAAAGATTTTGTTTGTAATTGCTGAAGTTTTTGTTTTTGTAACTAGCTAAGTTTTTGTTTTGTAACTGGCGAATTTCAGCTCTAGAGCTGAAGGTTTTGTTTTTGTAACTGGCGAAACTTCAGTTCTGATATACATATTTATGGCAATCATCCCATGAACTGAAGTTCCATAACAACACTAACAACAACAGAAGAAGAAGAAGAAGAAGAAGAAGAAGAAGAAGAAGAAGAAGAAGAAGAAGAAGAAGAAGAAGAAGAAGAATTCCATAACAGCACCAACAACAACAGAAGAAGAAGAAGAAGAAGAAGAAGAAGAAGAAGAAGAAGAAGAAGAAAACGAAGGAGGAGAAAGGGGGCTGAAGTTATTTAAAAAGTGGGTACAAGTTAAAAGTTTTAAAAAAAATGGGTATAGGTTAAATGGGGGCGACCAAATAGGCTGCCCGTGCAATTTTTACGATCAAAAGGAACTTGGGCCAGTAGCAAAATGAACTTTGCAACTTCTTCCACTTTTGCATTCGTTTTCGGGAGCTTTACACTGGTCATATTTATTATTTACTTTTTCTAACCAAATATATAGATTATACGTTGATTATACATAGTTATACAGATATAATACATATATTATACATATATTTTACCTGCACTGATTATTTTTAGTTTAAGTGATTAGGTGGGTGGCTATTTGAGTTAATTCTTCTTCATATTATTTTCAAGCACATTATTTGCTCGTTTTTTTTTAAATAGAAATGATAATATTATTTATGTTACTATAGCCCATCACATAACTTGGTTTGTCTAGAATACGTAATGTCTGGATAATCATAGATTCTATGTTGCTTCCATATTTTGCTAAGTCGTCCTTCACTTTATTGCTTTCCCTAAATACATGCTTCATTCATGAACTTCCTGCCTCAAACATTACCAACTTGTAATCCTCATTAATATTCGAGCAAGGATTATTATCATTAGTCAAACATGATAATAACATATCTTTGCAATCTCTATTGGCAATGGAATTTTCTCTAGAATTAAGTCTAACCCCTTGCTTTAGGCTAGAATTTTTGCATATATATGTTTGTAGAGTAAGGAATGTATCTAATACCCCTTCTTTCTTTTATCAAAGCCACCATATGATGTAGAATGAATACTCATCCTTACACATAAAATTGCCTATTGTCAACTAGACAGTTGCTAGAATAAAGCTAGTTAGAGAAGAGGACTCCTCCATTATAATTTGAGCAATGAAACTGACAAAAAGAGTGCAAAATATTCACAAAAAGTTAACCTACAAAAATCATTTTCTGGGTCAAGTACGAGAATAGTGATTTCGCGATAATTGACTATTAAAGGTTAACAACAAGTTCTAAGTGTTAATTCAAGTAGACGTATCGGGAGCAAAACATGGTGGCGGATAGGTTAGCTCGATATGCCATCGAAGCAATCAGGTACAAGATAGTAATTTCGCGATAGTTAACTATTAAAGATTGACAACAAGTTGTAAGAGTTAATTCAAGTAGACATATCGGGAGCAAATCATGGTGGCGGATAACTTAGCTCGGTAAGCCATCGAAGCAAGTCTGAATACTAGAGTTGCTTTTTTGAAGTGTCCTGGAGTTAAAAAGAGAAATTCAAACAGGACAGGATTTGGATAGTTTGTTAACAAATAAATCTGTTCGAGGTAAATCCCAACCACTTTTTTCTTTAACAATCTTTTGGTAGTGAAAATATAGATCTTTACTTCTTATAGGGGACGCAAAAATGAACCTTCCGGTAAGGAGAACTATCCTTTTTAGTGAGTCTACTTGGTGCAAATTCAAATTAGTCAAATCAGTGATATACAGATAATTCAACTGAAAAGGCATAAATTAAACTCTACTCACAGAGGCGAGGCATCGGGTTCCTATGACTAAAATGAATGGGGAGAATAAGTTAGAAAAATGTTATTCAAAAACTAATAAAGTTAGAAAAGCATAAACCGAAGTCTTGGAGATCACCCATTTCTCAAAGTTGGTCCAATTCATTTTGCTTTCATTAGGTAATTTCCCTTGTTATAATAACAAAATACAACCAGTTTTACCTTATCAAAAAATATACAGAAGCAAAGTCAGTATTTAAATCTCAAAATTAAGGAAAGTTAGACAAAAGGACATAATGCTCAAAATTATTGATACTGCCAATGACTGAAATTCGTTGAACATCCCACGTCAATCATCACATCGTACATTGTTAAGTAAAAACCTACTCTTGCACTGCTCTTCTAGCAGCATCTTCTTCTGCTTTCATCTTCCTCTCCCATCTTCTCTTCCTATAATCAGCTAACATTTCCGGCATTTTCTGCATCAGTTCAGCCGTCTTCTCCCGCTTTTCTGCTGATATTCTGTCACACTTATGTCCTTTCTGCTTGGTTCTCATTTCCTTCCTCTCTGGATCATATGGCCAATCTTGTCCAGCAAGGAGAACTTCTTTGCGTAGGCGAGCTCGATGGCGAGCACTGATGCCCAGTGGTTTCCATGCCCCAAGTTCCCAGAAACCCCAAACTCCCTTGGAAAGCTCGTCTTTGTATTTTGCCAACTTCTCTTGCCATTGATATTGATTTTCTCCAACCGCTTTTGTTACAGATTTCATAGCTTTTCCAGCCATTGTTCCTGGGGAAAAATAAAATCTACGTAACTTCTCTATAAGCATTCACATCGTCAAGTTTTAGGTAAGTAATATTTGAATGAATGTAAGACGACATTCATCAAATGGCTTGCTTTACATTTTATCAGCCTCATATGAATAGCTTCACATATTGATTAATAACATTGGATATTATCTAACTACACAACACTGGGATACGATCAGAATCGATGTTTTTCAGACCACTGATCCCCCCCGCTGCAGTTGTAGTATTCCCCAGCAACCCACCACTTCACTAACCACTGTGGTTAAGTGACAACCTCTTCCCCCCCCCCAACCCAATCAGAACATAATCTGTTCTCCCCTTCTCCCACTCCGTAGCAATCCCGTCTCACAGGTCTGAGTAATCCCAATTGAAAGCAATCATCGCTCCCGCACCCTGTGACATTCGATCTCCTTCCCCTGTCCCTAAAGCAAATTTATTGTTTTTCTCTCTTTTCTTTACATTCAAAACATACCAATGGTGAATAATAAAGTTTGGGTAACCGAGACACAAATCTTAATCCGGGTCTAAATTAAGCATGTTATGTTATTCGATAAATTCAACATACCAAATATCGGATAATAACCCAAGGGGGTCGTTATATGTGATGAACCAAGCAACCCTTAAGCTTAAAGTTAAATGAGTAAAGAAAAAACCTAGATAAATCTCTCACCACTTCTTGCATACAAATTTCACTATAATGCAGATGAATGCAACTATCCTTGATATTACCAGCAAGTAAAAACACAATACAACCGGAAGTAGCCACCTGATGAAATTTTATCGTAAAGTAACCATGAAGGTTTTGCCATGATAGAACGATCCCTATTTTGATTTGATGACCAATCTACAGATAACAGCTACTTCAAATCTTTGTTGGCATATCCCTCCCTCCCATTAAGACTGCCAAATAACAAAACAAAATCAACTGATCAAGATTTAGAATTATTACTCGGTGCAAACCCTCTGCAGCATGCAAAACAGCTTGATCCATTGTGATTGAGAAGGCAGAGCCAGTTAGGACACTCAACTCAAGCAAGCCAGGCACCTAAGTTGCTCGGACTCAGGTGCAAGTGTCCGATACAAGTGCAGATCTAGAAGTCGGATCTTTCATGATCCGGATTTAAGGATTCTGGGGTAAGGATCCAGGTACGAATACGGATGTGAGAATTCGGCTAAAACTAAATTCAAATATCTAAGAATAGAATTATAAAATATGCCTAAATTATGAGACATAATGTGAAAAACTTACATGGTGCTTGTGCACAAAATTTTTCTTTTATTCTCAATTTTCATCCTAGCTTCTGTATTGATTTCAAAAATCATTGCATTTGTCTCAAATTTCTCCATCGATTTTGGTCAAAGTATCCAAAGTCAATTGACCAAATCCAGTATGAATCCCATACCCACAACCACACCCACACCCACAACCGTGTCGTGTCGACATGGGTGCGGCACCGAAAGTAAAGAGTCCGAACAACTTAGCCAGGCCCATTTGTTGTTAAACCCAGTATAGATCAGCTGTTCAACAGCACGCTCTTCATCAAACAATTAAAGGTTTAGATAACAAAAACAGAACACCTCCTACCAACTCTACCTACCCCCACCCTGTAACACCCTTTCTTATGCCGAACTTAAAGTTCTTAAATTAGCTGCAAGATTGTATGCATTGAGCAACTTCTTTTTTCTTATTGTTCTCTTGTCAGGTTGGTCGCAAATCAAGTCTAGAGAAGAAAGACATACTGTTATATGAACTGGAATTTTTAAATGGGATGTACCTATGTCTATAACTTTAACCTATGTTGCTCATATCCTCCATATATTTTCCTGCACCCATGTCAATCCTACATGGTTTGGATGTAACTGTGGAATCTGCAGTGGATTTGGTTCTACACCTATGGCCAAGAAGTATAAGTCCATTGAGTATTTGGTTTGATTTTGGTTCTATGTCATACATATATTCACATAGAGTATTAGAACATTTTGCTATTATACGAGATAAGATAACTAATGAATAAAATATTGTGTTTACAAAGAATTTAATATACCAGTTTAATTTAATAACTTCGATTTGTCGTCAAAGTATATACTTATATATTTATCGGTTGTATCTTAAACTCGTACACATACTCCTATCCATATCCCGGAAACCTAAGATTTAGCTGATGACAAATCCGACATCTAAATCCGTTAACCGAGCAACATAGACTCTAATGCCCCTCATGGCCTCACTATACAGAAAGAAATAGCAAAACTGTAAGACACCTCTCTCATAGAGCTTGACCACGATCTAATAATTTATTGGTAAACAAAATAGTAGTTATTGTACTAATTATTAGAAGTATTAAGTATCTAGTTCCCTAATATACTAACCTTAAAGCATGCTGATAGACTGATTTATACTCGAGGAGCGCCTAAAACAATGGCATTTCTAAACAAAGCAATCTTACAATACACCATTTAAGCTTATCCCAGATAAGCAAATACTATAACATATACTTCACTTAATAGAAGCAGATTTAAGGTTTTCCAAAAAAATTAACAATTTTAACTTGCAAATTCTTCCTTTCTGTTTCAATTGCAGAAAATGAACAAAATAAGAATGTCAATATACCTTATAAGACAAATACAAATCAAGTTGAATCTACAATTAAAACCATCATTATACAGACTTCTATCAGGATAAAACACATCATTTAGTTATGATAGAAAATGAAGGCATATTCTCAAACTAGAGCAAGAAAAGCATGAAATCTAGGTTGTTAATGGTTATCAGATCTCAAATGTCTCAGCTCCAAGATAAAATGAGGTGTACATTATCTTCCAATAGCAAGATAAGTTAAGTTAAGAGAAAGAGATAGAGAGAGAAAGAGAGAGACGGTGGAAAGGGAATCACCGGAGAATCGCCGGAGCTGGACTGCGTTGGATGATGGAAGAACGGCGTCGCCGGCGACTGGTATGAGCCGTAGGGTTTCGGTATGTTGCGAGTATTAATGAAAACAAAATTAAAAGTACATAAATAATACTCTTATTCAACAAATGTGTTTTAGGTTTAGAATAAAAATTAAATATTAATGTATCGGATTTAACTAAGTCAATAAAGAAACAAAATTATTCCACAAAATTATCCAGCTTTAGAAAATTATTACCTATGTTTTCGTAATTTATTCAACTAGCTTTAATATACGTGTGTTGTACGTGGCTTTTGCGTCGATATAAATATATACAAAATAATGAATTTGTGCATACATTGAAATATAGCTGAACTTTAGTATCTTCTATACATGCAAACATGGTGAATTTAGTTGAATTAGTTATATAACTGTAAATATTTTATTATAGTTGTGAGATATAAATACTCTATGTTGTAGTATCTCGCCTACTATCTCTTTAGAATACAAGTAATATAAATTTGGACTATCAATTGACCAATGACGTTAATAGATTATTTGGCCAAACTTCAACATCAGCTTATATTGAAATATGTTTTTCGTAAAAGCTTTTTCAAGAAGTATTTTTGGTGAGAATCAAATTGTGTTTGGTTAATTAATTGAAAAGTACTTTTGAACAATAATTAGTATTTGAATAAGCTTTAAAAAAGTGCTTTTAAGTGTATTTTTCTCAAAATATTTTTTGAAAAATACTTTTAAGGAGAAGTTATTTTTTCTGCTTCTCAAAAAATTCTTCTGCTCCTACTCAAAGTTATTTTTTTCCTTCTAAAAGCTTGACCAAACATCTTAATCTAGAATACTTTTAAACTTTTGAACAAAGAGAAGCTTGGCAAAACATGCTATAGATATTTATATTACATCATAATTTGTATTATGGTTATTTCATCAATATATTATAAAACCTAATTACTAAATACAAATATTTATCTATCTGTTTATCCTGTACTGCGCTTCTACATCCGAAATATATATTACTTGAAATTCTAATCTATTAAATAATATATTTTTCGTAAAACTCTAGTCACTGAATTAGATCGGTCTTGAGGAAGTTGTGCTTTAAAAAAATTCTAGATCTTTATCCAGTCATATTATAAATAGTTATTATTTTTCTTTATATGTTAAAAGCTTGAAAAACTAAATAATAATTTAGTGCTTTGAAAAGGAGATCTAATGCATTCCTGATGAAGCTTTAAAATTAATGGAACTTTTTGACAATTGATTTATCATCAAGATTCTAAAACAAATTATGTAGAAAAATGAAGCTAAGATAATTTTTATAATAAAAGAGATTAAAATTGTAAAAACTTGCTTGACATAAAAAAAATGATATATATTAGAGAATTACATATTTAAAGATTGATTTTTCTAATTTAGAGGAAGGTTCAGTAAACAATATGTATTATGACTATAAATTATAAGTACAATCAATTTTTCATTTCCATGAAGAATAATTAATAAATCTGATTTAATTTGTCAAGATTCTATAATAAATATTTTATGTAGGAAACAAACTAAAGCTACTTTTTATAACATAAGAAATTAAAAGTTTAAAAACATGTTCTGATTTTTTTTTCGGGTTGAGTCTTGTTCTTAATTTTTTTCTTTAATTTTTATAAGTCTATCTTTTACATAGTAATGAAAAAACAAAATAGTAACCTAGGTACGTAGAATTCGTTCGTTCAACTTTGTATAAAAATTAAAAGAGGAACAATATAATTTATATTTAGACAACAAAAGCAATTTTCTTGGATGTATTTCTTGTTATATGGAATTGGTAAACAAATATGGTTACTTGGATGTAGTTTCGTTGGAAAATTAAATCAACGTGTAATTGTTGTTTTTAAATTCTTATATATTAGAGATTAGAAATTCTTATATAATTCAAATAAGGAAATATATTTAATAGTCAAAATTTATTGATTTAAAGGTTCTAAATCTTAGGGCGATAATTAAATGACTATTTTGTCTATTGCGGGCTCTATTTTTAAAAGGGTAAGAAAGTCGAACGACATTTCGTTAAGGGCCGTCGTGCTTTTAATATAGTATAGATAACTTGTCTAGATATTTACTCTCTCCGATCATTTTTTTTTATGTTTTCACACATATTAAGAAATCTAACTTTTAGTATTAATTAACAATATAATTGACCATATAAAACTTAATTTATTCATTAAAAATACAACAAATTCTCCTTGGCTCTTTACTTCAATGGCAACTTTGGAGGAAAAAAAGTTAATTATTTCTTATTCAAATATTATAGACCACAAAAAAATACCAAAAAATCACTTAAAGTGGACCGGAGGGAGTATCATTCAATTGCAGTGTCACGACCCAAACCGATGGGCCACGACGGGCACCCAATGCCTTACCCAACCAAGTACCAATGTAACATATCTTTCTTATCATACCATCACAAGTAAATGGGCTAGAAGGGCCGTCATGAGATAACCAGAATAAAATATAATAGAATACTAGACGTAGGACGACCCAACATGATATAAAAGCTTATACATGTGACATACGGGCCTATAAGGCCGACATGATCATTTGTATACTCAGAAACATAGGCCAATAAGGCCATACAAGTATCCATATACATGACATATGTCTACAATCCTATAAGAGTACCTAAATGTCATAAAGGCCGGAACAGGGCCCCGCCATACCAATCAATACATGTCCAAACCATACTGACCAAATAGGCAACTCCGGGGCAAGTGGAGTGTACTAACACCTTCCGCTGAGCTGATAGCCTACTAGGACGACTGTCAACCTGTCTATCGGGACTTGCGGGCATGAAACGCAGCGTTTCTAGGCAAAAGGGACGATAGTGCAAATAAATTACCGAGCATGTAAGGCATGAAAGCAGTATTTAAAAGGCAAGAAAGAAACATGGAGTAAAAGACTCAACTTGTAAGTCTGAATACCTTTGTGAATCATGAAACATTTATAATGTCATGCATGTGCATAAAATGTCATATCATGCATACATATATGCATACATAACGTCATCAAGCCTCTGAGGGCATCCCATCATATCATCTCAACCTCTGTGAGTGAAATCATCAACGTATACCAACTGATCAGGTAGTGGTGCATATATAATGCCATAACCTTTCCCCATACCCCAAATATATGCTATACGCATATATAATGTTATCTGGTCATTGGTCAATATACATGTATAAATAAATACAATGCATAATGATGTAAGTCAATAAGATCTCTTGGAATGCCATGAGACCCATGAACCGACGATATGATAGTAGGACACATGGGAGATAAAAAACATAGGCAATCCTAGTACTTCTAAGAATAGAATCATTTATGAAAGTTGCGTGCTTGATCGTTTCGTTGTATCAGATGGATCATGCCAAAAATAAAGAAGGTATAGCCTTAAATATCTTAACTCCGTTGAGTCCTTAATTCTTTCCAAGAAATTCTTCAAACAACTCAACTCAATCTAACATAACATAAGGAAATTCAAAATCAGTGCTGAGTAAAGTCTAAGTGCGCAACTTAAACTAGTAGCTCATTTATGTAATTTGGGAAGCATCTCCCTATAACAAGGTCCGCATCAAATACCTTTTATCAAGAACAACAATCGGAACAATACAATAAGAACAACATCAATAATAGCGTACACAATATTTCATTAACAAGTCATAAACATATCACGACGGGAAGCAAGCTCAGATTGAATCCCTTTAGCGCCCTTCAACCCCATTATCATACATTATTTAACTTAAAAACATGTCCATAATGATACCAAGTACAATCGGATAACTTCTAACCTCCTATTAATCACTTAATCCACACTCAAACAGCCAAACAATCCAACAAAAATAACTAGTACAACTCTCCATTGTTATGTTGTCCTTTACCTTCATATTCACAGTATCAACAACAAGTACGACATGTAGACAATATTTTATAATAACAACATCATAATAAATTCATTTTCAAAGGTTTTCAACCATTTAAAGTTCATGGAAACAACCTTTCCAAAACTATCCAGTAAAAATAATATCTCAAACTATTTCAAGTCTCCTCTTGTAGTATTTTGCTCAAATAATGAAACCAATATACAAACAAATTCAAGCACAAGTAGTAGGATGTTATACTAACCTTAACCAGTAGAAACAACACGAAATTTCAGCCAAGCACAACCCACAACTATCCTCAATGACACCACAACACTAAGGTATTGTATTCTCTTTTTGAATCAACTTTTGGTATTCAAGTAGCTGCTTAAAAACTTGTAGTTCGCCTTGAATATATAATATATATGAAGGAGGGATTGATTATTACCTTAATAAACAAGAACAACACGAAACTTGAGGTTACTTCACTATGAAGAACCCTCCAAAACCTCCACAAGATGAAGAACTACGGTCTAGCAAGCACCACGGGATTTCTAGCACTGGATTCATGTTTTTATCTTAGGTTTTCATCCATGAATCGTGTAGTAACCCTTGGAGAGAATTTAGGAGGGTTTGGGAACTATTTTTGACGAGAAAAATGAGTTAAAAGGACTTAGAATTTACTTAAATATAAGCCGAAGTTTTACACCGACTTTGTGGGCCCCATGGGAGCTGCTTGTGCAGTCCCGCAAAAATGCGGGTATCTATCTACTCTGATATCGTATTGATGAACGATTAAATTTTTTTAGAAACTAGACTAGTAGATTTTCAAGTTGGTAGGTATATCACCCCTTAATTCCAATTATATTTGTATAAAAGCTCAACTACATTTGACCTAATTTTCAGCATATTTATGAATGTAACCTGTGATGACCTTTACCAACTTTTGTTTCACAACTCGCTTTACTTCAAAACATAACACGCGGATATCATACGACTGAAATAACTCATAACATAACCTCCTTATAATGTTAAGCACCCTAGTCTCACCCCAAAAGTACATGTTATAACATTCCAACTTGTCGACTTTCGGCGAAACTTATTCTCTTCAATTCGTTTAGCTTCTAAGCCTTCCAACTCTTTTGGTACTTGGTATTCATGATCTTAAAGATTTGTAACCTCCAAGGTGACATGATTAACTTACTTTTTGTATTTTCAAATACGATCTCATTTCTTAGCTTACATCAATCGACTTACGAATACTCTCACGTACGAAAATATGAGGTGTAAAATCATTCCCCCTTTTGGAACATTCGTCCTTGAATGTTGACTGATGTGCCTATCAATCTCATAACCTATAGATTTTATGAATATTTTAATACTGTCATTTCCATCCAGGCAACTGTTTTGTGAATAAATCCAAAGGCTAGGGCATTTCCCCCTTTAGGCTCTTTCTCACACCACTACTTGTGGTCAGAATCCTTCCTATCTCGTAACTGTTGCTACCTTCTATCATGTAGCCTGTACGATTCTGACCTTGTAAGTGCGCCTATGTGATTCTTCTCTCCTTTTTCCTCTAGCTGTTAGCCAATCTCTAGGCCTCACTTTGTGAACATATACAGATTTATGACAAGCTGTCACTCAGGGCATCTATAAGTGTACTGAAGTTCTTCTCTCGGTACATTGTCGAACTTACGACCATTGCTATATCTTGTTTCATAACCTCGGTTATCTATGCTTATGTCTTTACTACTGTTGGTCCCAAACGCACACGTGAGTATACGTGGTCGACATGTAATATAGGATTGTAAGTCCAGATATCGTACCCACAGAGACTTGTGATTAACTATCAACTAAATTAAACCCAAACAATTAATCTATTCAAGCGAACACTAAAGTATGAATATTTAACTAAAATTAATCTAGAATAGTAAACTATGAACTTAAGAAAATAATTGGCGAGATTTTAGATACAAATTCAATAAGAGCCGATATTCTAGAGCTATGGGTTAGCAAACAAACCTGTTGAGTTTTCCACTTAAATCGTCTAATTAATTTATCTGGTTTATTGATTGACGAGATTAAT
>ML351244.1:0-18618 GCA_005239505.1 Nicotiana paniculata | reverse complement strand
AATAAGATAAATTGAATATTTACGTTGGCTTGCCTAGCGGGTTCAACGTTAGGCGCCATCACGATCCCGACGGTGAGAAATACGGGTCGTGAGATGCTGTGATTAAGCCTATGGAGAAATTCAAAATGATTTCGATATCACTTAAGCACACATGGTAAAAATTTATAAACGCAAGCCATCATGATTAATTTGACAAAAACTATTAGACTTAACAAGTGCAAATCTCTTAAACTACAAGATGGCTATAATCATGACGACAATGTCATGTTTATAACCGGTGGCTATAATCTGAACATGTTATATTTATAGCTATCCATTTAAGTATACACTTATGGTGAAATATATGATTACAAGGAAGAATCCGTATATACTTGGTCTTTTCAAACTCACCTAAAAATATGTGACACACCATATGTGAAGTTTATGCACTCTTGTACTGAAGAATGTACACGAGGGAATAACCTAATTACTTGTCTAATAGGTCTTAGAGCGGCATCGCGACTAATCCAATACCGAGCTGCCTTATAAAGTATAACAATAGTAATAAAAATAACTATAAGAACTACGAGGACCGTCTCCCCCACAAGTAAGATTGGATTTGCTCCAAAACTATTCAGTCATTTTTTGCTTTATGCTTTGACACGATTATAAAATGTGTAAAATTTTGTAATAAAGCATGCTATTCTAGTGATCCAAGCATCTTGATCTTAATCGTACAAGTTGGCTATAATCATGACGACAATCTGGACATGACATGTTTATAGCCATCCATTTAACTATACACTTATATGGAAATATATGATTACAAGGAAGAACTCGTACATATATAGTGTTTTCAAACTCCGCTAAATAGATGTGACACATAGCATCTGTGAAGTTTATGCCTTCTTGTACTGAATAATGTACACGAGGGAATAAACTAATGACTCGTCTAATAGGTTTCAGAGCGGCATGGCGACTAATCCAATACCAATCCGCCTTAAAAAATAAAAATATAACAATAGTAATAAAGATAATATTAAAAATTATGAGGACTTAAGCACACACGGTAAAAATTTATTCGCACTAGATGCATCAAACTATATTAACTTAGTTTAACTTACCACTGTTAAGTGATTTAATTAGGTCAAAATATGCAATAATTAATTATGGTTTATGGAAAAAAGTGTATGAGCAAACATATATCACGCATCAATTAATCTAGTGTAAACATCCGATACGAGTAAGTTTTTACCCGCCACAAGCTCCAACTCCGTTATCCGACATTCTCACCCAAGGAAGTAATTGAGCTTGCCCAACGTTGCTGAAATAAGAGTATCAAGTTATGCATCTCGATAAGTGTCACGACCCGAGTTACCCTCCGAACGGTTTCGTGACGGCACCTAGTCTCTATGACTAGGTAAGCCTAAAATTTGCGGAAAATAAAACAAAGCAATAATAGAAACAATAAAGAAGAAGCAATACTATAAAATTAGCCGCTCGACATTTACAGCTTTTACTTTCCCAAAATCCGGAACATCAAAAAGTCACAAACTCTAAACTACTGTAACTCTATACAAAGGAGTAAGGAAAATGTATCTATATATTTATCTTCTATAACTATACTGGAGTAGGAAGGAGACTCGTGAGATCCTGCGGACGCGGCAGAATTTCCTCGCGGTCTCCTAAACAACTGCTGAGATACGCCTAGCCACTGTACGGTGCACTGGTACCTGGATCTGCACATGGGAAAAACATGCGCAGGAAGGGCGTGAGTACTCCACATTCGGTACTCAGTAAGTTCCAAGCCTAACCCCAGTCAAGTAGTGACGAGGTCAGGTTGAGGCCCTACTGAGTTTTTAAACAAGACAATTACAAATCTAAACAGTGAAATATAGATAAGCATTGATAAACAGAATTAATGGAGCTGAAAGAAATAATAACAGAAAAAGAGTCCTCGGCTCAGCACAACATATATCCCAACAGTAAACATGCAATGCATTACAAGGGGAAAGCTCCTGGATCTCGGTCCGTAGTCCAAATTTAAATATGCTATGCAGTACAGGGGGAAAGCTGTCGGATCTCAGTCCGTAATCCCAATTTAAATATGCAATGCAGTACAGGGAAAAAGCTCCCGGATCTCAGTCCGTAGTCCCAATTTAAATATGCAATGCAGAAGTATGTCGGATACGGCTTAATTAATCAGTTCAGGAAAATCAATAGGCAAGAATACAGTAAAACTACCTAAGGATGGTGCAACTAGTAGCAATTAAGAGGAAATAAAGTAAGGACAGGTGAACATGCTTATTCTTAAGCTAACTACTCAGTTAAGACATGGAACAGTAATAAAGGAATGAAAATGAGTGATGCCATGGAAGGAAAAGGTGAAATTTAGCAACTATGACCCGTGTATGCAATCGTCACCTCACGTACACGGCGTCCACGTAACAAAAATCAATATAAAAAAGCCTAAGGGGAAGTCCCCAACACAGAGTTAGGCAAGCCACTTACCTTGATTGCGCTAATCAACTCAATACCACTCTCTTGCCACGAGTATCCGACTCCGGGTGGCCCAAATCTAATAAATTCGATTGCATAATGTAAATAACACTTTAAGGAATCAAAATAGCTAAATAATTCGAAGCTAATACGTGAAATTAGGAAATTCGCCCAAAAAGTTTCCCGGGCCAAGTCTCGAAATCGGGTAAAAATTATATTTATCGGACACCCATTCACTCACGAGTCTAAAAATATGAAAATCTCTCAAATCGGAGGTTAAAAATCCAATCAAAACTCAATAATTTGGTATATGAAGTTTATCAAAATTTTCCCAAATCTTTCACCCAAATTCGAATTCTAAGGACCAAATTTAAGTTAGGAATCATGGAAATTGATCTAAGTAGGTTAAAAATCACTTACCCAAGTTACACATGTGCAAAAGTCTTCAAAAATCGCCCTTCCCGAGCTCCAAAATTCAAAAATGGTGAAAATAGGCTTAAACCCTCGAGATGGGTTTTAATATTCTGCCCAGGCCTAAATTGTGAAGTGCGATCGCGGACATACGAATGCGATCACATAGAGTAAGCCTCACCCCTTTTAAAATGGACATTGTGCGGTCTCACAGTAGCACTTACGATCGCGGAGCACACCGGACTGGGCCCTATGTGCTCGCAACTAGGCCCACACGAATGCACAGAGCAAAACTCCCCCTGCCCGGCCCAATGACCTTATGCGGTTGCGACCCCCCTGCTGCGATCGCAATGGACAAAAATAGCTGGGCCCAAACTTGTTTTACGCGATCGCGGCCCAAATCACGCGATCGCACTGAGTGATTACCTGCTGCTCTAAAAACCAGAAAAACAGCTGAAGACTAGGCCAAAATATGCCTGTTTGAACACCCGAAATACACCCGAGGCCCCGGGACCTCAACCAAAACTACCAATCAACCCTAATACCTCATTCAAACTTGGTCGATCCTTAAAAACACGTCTCATAACATAAAAATCATTAAATATGTATAAATTCTTATGAAATTTCTAAAATTCACATCCGATGCCGAATCACGTCTAAACTCGTCCGAATGACCTCAAATTTTGCACAATGGTCACAAATAGCATTACGGACCTACTGTCACTTTCGGAATTCCATTCCGAGTATGATTACAAGGAAGAACTCGTACATATATAGTGTTTTCAAACTCTCCTAAACAGATGTGACGCATACCATCTGTGAAGTTTATGCCTTCTTGTACTGAATACTGTACACGAGGGAATAAACTAATGACTCGTCTAATAGGTTTCAGAGCGGCATGGCGACTAATCCAATACCAATCCTCCTTAAAAAGTAAAAAGATAACAATAGCAATAAAGATAATATTAAAAATTACGAGGACTTAAGCACACACGGTAAAATACTAGATGTTTACATCAAACTATATTAACTTAGTTTAACTTACCACTGTTAAGTGATTTAATTAGGTCAAAATATGCAATAATTAATTATAGTTTATGGAAAAAAGTGTATGAGCAAACACATATCATGCATCAATTAATCTAGTGTAAACATCCGATACGAGTAAGTTTTTACTCGCCAAAAGCGCCAACTCCGTTATCCGACATTCTCAACCAAGGAAGTAATCGAGCTTGCTCAACGTTGCTGAAATAAGAGTAACAAGTTATGCATCTCGATAAGTATTTTATGTGCCCTTCCTTATCTTCCCTACATTTTCCTACATTATTTCACGAACAAATCCAGTATTTAATTTATAGGGATCTGCAGTTTCATATAGATTTTTTGAGATGTGCATATAATGTGCACATTTAAAAAAAGTTGCACGAAAATTGCACGAATTTTATAATATTTGAAATAAAAAGTGCACGAATGATCATTACTTTTTTTTAACTACTTACTCGATTCTTGAGTTTTTCACTTTGTAAATTTATAAACACAAGCCATCATGATTAATTTGACAAAAACTATTAGAAGTAACAAGTACAAATCTCTTAAACTACAAGATTGCTATAATCATGACGACAATGTCATGTTTATAGCCGGTGGCTACAATCTGAACAGTTCATGTTTATAGCCATCCATTTAAATATACACTTATGGTGAAATATATGATTACAAGGAAGAACCCGTATATACTTAGTTCTTTCAAACTCACCTAAAAGATGTGACACACTCCATCTGTGAAGTTTATGCCCTCTTGTATTGAATATTGTACACGAGGGAATAACCTAATTACTTGTCTAATAGGTCTTAGAGCGGCATCGCGACTAACCCAATACCGAGCTGCCTTATAAAGTATAACAATAGTAATAAAAATAACTATAAGAACTACGAGGACCGTCTCCCCCACAAGTAAGATTGGATTTGCTCCAAAACTATTCTACCATTTTTTGCTTTCTGCGTTGACACGATTATAAAATGTGTAAAATTTTGTAATAAAGCATGCTATTCTAGTGATCCAAGCATCTTGATCTTAATCGTACAAGTTGGCTATAATCATGACGACAATCTGGACATGACATGTTTATAGCCATCCATTTAACTATACACTTATATGGAAATATATGATTACAAGGAAGAACTCGTACATATATAGTGTTTTCAAACTTCGCTAAATAGATGTGAGACATACCATCTGTGAAGTCTATGCCTTCTTGTACTGAATATTGTACACGAGGGAATAAACTAATGACTTCTCTAATAGGTTTCAAAACACTTACCTCAAATTCGCAGGTCACTCAATGCTCAATTATCGCTTTTCCTTTCGAATTTTTCTCTAACCCGTTCGGATCTAATCATAATTAGCTCAATATCATTAATTAAGGTTAAATGAAGTAACTTTACTGAAAATTTTATGATTTTCTTAAGTTTTCTCAAAAAAAGTTAAAACCCGACCCCGGGCCCACTTGGTCCAAACTCGGGGTTCGGACCAAATTACGTTTACCCATTCACCACCGAACCCGAATATGCAATTAGTTTCAAAATCCGACCTCAATTCGAGGTTAAAATTCCATTTTTAGAAAATTCCCTAATTCTACCCAAACCCTCAATTTTTACCATAAAAATTCTTGATTTTGGATTGAAAAGTGATGAAAATCATGGGTAATTGAAAGAGATAAGTTTAGAATTGTTTACCAACACTTTGGGGATGAATTTGTGTGAAGAAAATCGCCTCTAGGTCTTCTTAGTTCGAAAATATGGAGAAAATAGGGCTGGGGTTCTAATTAAGTGAACCCACTGCCCGACCCTCGCACCTGCGGTGCTTGGGTCGCACCTGCGATAATCGCATGTATGGAAGGCTTCCGCTTCTGCGGAAATGGACTGGGCCTTGGGGGGCCGCACCTGCGGAAGGTCATCCGCATATGTGGATGCGCACCTGCGCAGACAAGGACCACACCTGTGGAAATGGTCGCATGTGCGGGGCTTCCGCTCGCACCTGCGGCCCAAGGCTCGCAGGTGCGGGCACACCAGAACTGGTGCACCAACAGATTTCTCAAATTTAAAAACATTTCGAAGCCTACCCGAAACTCACCCGAGCCCTCGGGGCTCTAAATCAAACATGCACGCAAGTCTAATAACATCATACATACTTGATCGTGCAATCAAATCATGAAAATACATTTAAAACCATGGATTTAACCTCAAAACTCATCATTTTTCTCAAGAACGCGCAACTTTCACTATTTCTCAACGGGACGTCCGAATCACGTCAAATCAACTCTGATTCTTACCAAATTTCACAGATAGGATGTAAACATCATAACGAACCTGTATTGAGCTCCGGAACCAAAATACGGGCCCGATACCAAAAGTTTCAAACATTAATTTTTTTTTTATTTCATTAAAAATCCAGCAAAACAATTTCTTTCAAAAATTGATTTCTAAGGCTAGGGACCTCGGAATTCAGTTCCGGGCATACGCCCAAGTACCATAATTTACTCGGAACTCCCGGGATCATCGGAACACAGATCCGGGACCGTTTACTAAAAATGTTGAACAAAGTCAACTAAAACCAAGTTTTAAATTCCAAAAATTACTATTTCTCATATTTTCACATAAAAGCTTTCCGGTTTCACGCCCGGACTGCGCATGTAAATCGAGGTAAATAAAATTAATCCTTTTAAGGATAATGACCCCGGAATGGAGTCTTAATTTATAGGATGACCCAAAGGTCATCACAATCTCCACCTCTAAAACAAAATGTCCTCGAACGGACATAGAGAATTGCCTGAACTGGCAAACAAGTGGGGATATCTACTCTGCAGGTCCGACTCGGACTCCCAAGTAGCTGCTTCAATAGGCTGACCCCTCCACTGCACCCGAACTAAAGGGTAACTTTTTGATCTCAACTGACGAACCTGCCGATTTAGAATGGCTACTGGCTCCTCCTCATAAGTTAAATCTTTGTCCAATTGGACATAGCTGAAATCTAACACGTGGGACGGGTCACCATGATATTTCCGGAGCATAGATACGTGAAATACCGGATGAACTGAGGATAATCCTGGAGGCAACACAAGTCTATAAGCTACCTCCCCCACTCTATCAAGAATCTCAAATGGACCGATATACCTAGGGCTCAACTTGCCCTTCTTCCCAAATCTCATGAAACCCTTCATGGGAGATACCCGAAGTAATACTCTCTCTCCAACCATGAATTCCACATCCCGAACCTTACAATCAGCGTAACTCTTTTGCGTAGACTGAGCTGCATGAAGTTGATCCTGTATAATCTTGAACTTATCAAAGGCCTTTTGAACTAAGTCTATACCCAATAACTGAGCCTCTCCCGGTTCAGACCAACCAACTGGAGATCTACACCACCTACCATATAATGCCTCATAGGGAGCCATCTGAATGCTCGACTGATAACTATTATTGTAGGCAAACTCCGCTATCGGCAATAACTTATCCGAAGAACCTCCAAAGTCAATAACACAAGCGCGGAGCATATCCTCTAGAATCTGAATAGTACGCTCGGACTGCCCGTCTGTCTGAGGATGAAATGCTATGCTCAACTCAACTCGGGTACCCAACTCTCGCTGGACTGCCCTCCAAAAGTGCGAGGTAAACTGCGTACCTCGATCAGAAATGATAGACACGGGCACACAATGAAGGCGAACAATCTCTCGAACATATATCTCTGCCAACCTCTCCGAAGTGTAAGTACTTGCCACTGGAATGAAATGTGATGATTTAGTCAACCTATCCACAATAACCCAAACGGCGTCAAACTTCCTCTGAGTCCGTCGGAGTCCAACAACGAAGCCCATAGTGATACGCTCCCACTTCCACTCAGGAATCTCTATCTGCTGAAGTAAACCACCGGGTCTTTGATGCTCATATTTCACGTATTGGCAATTCAAACAACGAGCCACATAAGAAACAATATCATTCTTCCTCCTTCGCCACCAGTAGTGCTGTCGCAGGTCCTGGTACATCTTGGAAGCACCCGGATGAATATAATACTTAGAACTGTGAGCTTCTTCAAGAATCAACTCACGAAGGCCATCAACATTAGGCACACATATACGACCCTGCATCCTCAAAACACCATCATCTCCAACTGTAACCTTCTTGGCACCACCGTGCCGAACTGTCCCTAAGGATCATCAAGTGCGGGTCATCATCCTTGTGATCTTTGATACGCTCGAATAAGGAAGACCGAGAAACTGTACAAGCTAGAACATGGCTGGGCGAAATATCCAACCTCACGAACTGATTAACCAAAGTCTGAATATCTGAAGCTAACGGTCTCTTACCAACTAGAATACATGCAAGGCTACCCATACTCTTACTTCTTTCCTACTCAATGGATCGACCACCATATTGGCCTTTCCCGGATGATACAATATTGTGACATCATAGTCTTTCAACAACTCTAACCATCTCCTCTGCCTCAAATTAAGATCCTTTTGCTTGAACAAGTACTAGAGGCTACGATGATTCGTGTAAACCTCACATGGCACGCCATAAAGATAGTGCCTACATATTTTCAATGCATGAACAATGGCTTCCAACTCTAAGTCATGGACATGACAATTCTTCTCATGAATCTTTAACTGCCGAGACGCATATGCTATCACCCTGCCATCCTGTATCAATACTGCTCCAATACCAACACGGGAAGCATCACAATATACTGTGAAAGATCCTGAACCTGATGGTAACACCAATACCGGTGCTGAAGTCAAGTCTGTCTTGAGCTTCTGGAAGCTCGCCTCACACTCATCCGACCATTTAAATGGGGCACCCTTCTGAGTCAATCTCGTAATCGGGGCTGATATAGACGAGAACCCTTCTACAAAACGACGGTAGTATCACGCCAAACCCAAGAAGCTCCTGATTTCCATGGCTGAAGTAGGTCTAGGATAGTTCTTGACTGCCTCTATCTTCTTAGAATCTACCTGAATACCCTCTGCTGATATGACGTGACCCAAGAAAGCTACTGAATCTAACCAGAATTCACACTTTGAAAATTTTGCAATACAACTGATTATCCCCCAAAGTCTGGAGCGCTATACGGAGGTATTGTTCATGCTCCTCCCGACTGCGGGAGTATATAAGAATATCATCAATGAACACAATTATGAAGGAATCCAGATAAGGCTTGAAAACTCGATTCATCAAATCCATAAAGGCTGCCGGGGCATTAGTCAAGCCAAAAGACAACACCAAAAATTCATAGTGCCCATACCTTGTCTGAAAGGCTGTTTTAGGAACATCGGACGCCTTAATATTCAACTGATGGTAGCCTGATCTCGGATCAGTTTTTGAAAACACACTGGCACCCTGAAGCTGATCAAATAAATTATTATTTCTCGGCAACAGATACTTATTCTTGATAGTAACTTTATTCAACTGCCGATAATCTATACCCATTCCCATCGATCCATCCTTCTTCTTTACAAATAGAACCTGCGCACCCCAGGGCGAGACACTAGGCCTGAAGAAACCTTTATCAAGCAGGTCTTGCAACTGTTCTTTCAATTCTGGTGGGGCCATCCAGTATGGAGGAATAGAAATAGGCTAAGTGCCTGGAGAAACATCAATACAAAAATCGATATCCCTGTCGGGTGGCATCCCCGACAGGTCTGCAGGAAACACTTCGGGAAACTCCCGAACAATAGGCACGAACTCTATTGAAGAAATCTCGGCATCAGCATCACGGATATGATCCAAATAATCCAAACATCCTTTCTCAACCATACGACGAGCCTTGGCATAATAAATCACTCTGCTGGGAGAATGACCATGAGTCCCTTTCCATTCTAACCGAGGCAATCCCGACAAAGCTAAAGTAACTGTCTTGGCGTGACAGGCCAAGGTGATATAATAAGGTGAAAACCAATCCATGCCCAATATGACATTAAAATCGACCATGTCAAGAAGCAACAGGTCTACACTAGTTTCAAGACCCTCAATAATGACTACGCACGAACGATATACACAATCTACAACAATAGCATCCTCCATCGGCGTAGAGACATAAACAGGGAAACTCAAAGAATCACGGGGCACAACCAAATACGAGGAAAAATAGGATGACACATAAGAATAAGTAGACCCCAGATCAAACAAAACTGAAGCATCTTTATTACAAACTGAAATGATACCTGTGATAACTTCATCGGAGGACTCCGCCTCAGGTTTGGATGGAAATGCATATAATCGGGGCTGGGCCCACCACCCTGAACTGCATCACTGGGAGGACCCCTAACAGGTGGTCCTCTACCTCTAACGGGATAGCCACCACCTCTAGCGGGCTGGCCTCCACCTCTAGCATGTTGAACTCCACCTCTAACATTCTGACCTCTACCTATGACTACCTGACCTCTACCCCTGGCTGGCTGGGCAGGTGGTGCAGCAGCTGGTGCTGGAACTATAGCACGAGAATTCTGATACTGAGGCTGATTACACAAAAAGTTCAGACAAGATCTCCGAACGTGTCCATACTCACCACAATCATAACAACCATCTTGATACTAAGGCTAACCCTGACGAACCATCTGACCACGATAATAACTCTGAAGAGGATGTGCTCTGATAGGGGCTGACTGATTAGAATAAGGTAAGTAAGAACCACGACCACCTGAGGCACCATGGGATGTCTGAAGTGCTGAATTAAATGGCCTAGAAGAATAGCCTCTACCCTGAGTATCTCCGCCTCCAGACGAGGCACCGCTCAATCTACCGAAATGACGAGGTCTCTTGTCTGACCCCTAACCTTCCATCCCAAGAACCGTCTCAACTCTCCTAGACATATTGGTCGTATACTAAAATGAAATCTCTGTCCCTGTCTGCTTAGCCATCTTCAACCTGATGGGCTGGGCAAGGCCCTCAATAAATTTCCTAACCCCCTCTCTTTCAGTAGGCAACAAAAGAATAGCATGCTGAGCCAAATCCACAAAACGATTCTCATACTAGGTAACTGTCATACCGCCTCACTGAAGGTGCTCAAAATGACGACGCTTCTCTTCTCTGGTAGTGATAGGCAAAAATTTCTCTAAAAAGAGGTGAGAAAACTAATCCCAAGTCAGAACAGGCGACCCAAGTGGTCTAGTCAACAAATAATCCCTCCACTATTTCTTGGCGAAACCAGTCATCTGAAACGCAGCGAAGTCGACCCTATTGGTCTCTAAAATACCCATATTACGAAGAACCTCATGAAAGCTGTCCAAATATTCCTGAGGATCCTCTGAAGTAGCACTACTGAAGTGAATAGGGATAAGCTTGATGAACCTGTCCAATCTCCACAAAGCATTGGTGGACATATCTGCGCCATCAACGGGCGGCGCTGGAGCAATTGGCTGAATTACCCCAACTAGATTGGCTGCTAGGGTCTAAACCTGAAGAGTAGTTTGATTAGGAGTGTGGGTAACAGGAGTCTGGACCCCTCCTCCAGCCTGAGATGTGGCTGCTATAACAGGGAGTGCGCTAGTCTGGGCTACACTCTCCATAATGCCCACTAATCAGACCAAAGCATCCTGAAGCACCGGGGTAGCAATAAACCCATCTCGAACCTAAGCTGGTACAACTTGAACGGTCTGTGCTGGAGCCCCCCATCAATCTCAATCTGGGGCTCCGCAGCTGGGGCTGCAGTATGAGCAACGGGCTGAGTCCTGCCCCTGCCTCGGCCTCTGCCCCTAAGATCTGCTGCTGCTGAAAGACCGGATTGTTGGTTAGGAAGAAGAAGCACGTGTTCTCGCCATCTGCGAGAGAGTAGAAGAGTTCAATAAGTATTTGAGATACCAAGAATCGCACGACAGAGTAGAAATAAAAATTGAGTTTGTTCCTAACTTCATAGCTTCTGAGAGATAAGTACAGACGTCTCTGTACTGACCCCTCAGACTCTATCAAGCTTGTTCGTTAATTGTGAGACCTATGCAACCTAGTGCTCTGATACCAACTTGTCACGACTCTAATTCCCAAACCACAGGATCGTGATGGAGCCTAACATGATACTTGCTAGGCAAGCCGATGTTAGAAATTTACTAGCCATTTACTTTTAAAGTTACTTACACATAATAGAACAATTCAAAATAAATACGAATCTAATACTTTCCGCTGAATAACTTCATGAAATACTAATAACAATCAATAATAAAACCAAACCACGAACTAAATATATAACTATAAAACTATCCCAGGGTCTGGTGTCACAATTCACGAACTAATAAAAATACTACAAATAATAGGCTGAAAGAAATAATGTAACTGTTCCGAATATAATAAAAACGGTATCTAAAGAGCTAAGAGAAGACTATAGGAATCTGCGGACGCCGGCAGATATACCTCGTGTATCCAAATGATGAATACGACTACTAAGATCTCCTAACGTTGTCCGGTACCTGGATTCGCACAAAAGAGTGCAGAGTGTAGTATCAGTACAACCGACCCCATGTACTGAGTAAGTGCCGAGCCTAACCTCGACGAAGTAGTGACGAGGCTACGGCGGGGCATTAACTGCATAGCCTGTAAACAACATGTATAATAAAGCAAGAAATAAATAATAACAATAATAATCTCGATAACTAGTAACTTGCAACAATAAACAAAAGCAACTCGGTAACTCTTTTCAAATATCAACTAGAATCAACTCTTCAATTTTTTCCAACTTTAAATTTAAATCACAATAAAAAATCAAAGTATGAAAACCTTTTAAATAAAACCGGAATTTTTCCAAATCCTTATTTTCGAAAACCAGTAAAACATAAATATTCACCCTTATCGCTCCTTGTTGCGGCGCGCAACCCGCTCCCACATGTCCACCCTTATTGCTCCTCCCTATATATATATCACCCTTATTTATCCTGTTGCGACGTGCAACCCGATCCCACCTGTCCACCCTTATCACTCCTTGTTGCGGCGTGCAACCCACTCCCACCAGACATATCGTATCAGTTTATTTATAAAAACTTTCACAATTCAGGCCAAGCCTTTCACAACATTTTTTTGTATATCAACAATTATAAACAGAAGCTGTAAAACTCATAACTTCATCAATTATCATTTCACACAAAGTCAACCGGAATGTATTACATATCGTAACACTGACAACCAACTCAATCCTTATGTAACACAACAAAACCAAGAGAACAACCAACACTTCCAAATTACTTGAAGCTACACTCAACAATAAATTTACGAATCCAAATAGAAATATAAACCTCAATGAGCATGAAACAATTAAGCCCTGAAGCAAATAATTGGAAACCGGGGAAGGGATCATGTTTAACAGACAATTTGGTGGTGCATAGATACTCGTCACCTCACCTATATACCACACACATGCGAATTCACATAGCATTTAGGTTGGGGATTACTATTCCTTCAAGTCAAGGTTAAACCAAACACTTACCTCAAATTCACAGGTCACTCACTGCTCAATTATCGCTTTTACTTTCGAATTTTTCTCTAACCCGCTCAAATCTAATCATAATTAGCTCAATATCATTAATTAAGGCTAAAGGAAGTAACTTTACTGAAAATTTATGATTTTCTTAAGTTTTCTAAAAAAAAAGTTAAAAACCAACCCCGGGCCCGTTTGGTCCAAACTAGGGGTTCAGACTAAATTATGTTTACCCATTCACCCCCGAACCCGAATATGCAATTAGTTTCAAAATCCGACCTCAATTCGAGGTCAAAATCCCATTTTTACAAAATTCCCTAATATACCCAAACCCTCAATTTTACCATGAAAATTCCTGATTTTGGATTGAAAAGTGATGAAAATAATTGAGTAATTGAAAGAGATAAGTTTAGAATTGTTTACCAACACTTTGGGGATGAATTTGTGTGAATAAAATCGCCTCTAGGTTTTCTTAGTTCCAAAATATGGAGAAAATAGGGCTGGGGTTCTAATTAAGTGAACCCAGTGCCCGATCCTCGCACTTGCGGTGCTTGGGTCGCACCTGTGGTGCTTTTGTCGCACCTGCGGTGCTTGTGTCGCACCTGCGATAATCACATGCGAGGAAGGCTTCCGCTTCTGTGGAAATGGACTAGGCATTGGGGGGCCGCACCTGCGGAAGGTCATCCACATCTGCGGATGCGCACCTGCGCAGACAGGGACACACCTGCAAAAATGGTCGCATCTGCGGGGCTTCCGCTCGCACTGTCACGACCCCAAAAACACCCGGTTGTGATGGCGCCTATTGTGAAATTAGGCAAGCCACACATTTCATTTATTAAAAGTTATTTTCAGGAAAATCACCACATTTACAACAAAAATCGCTTTTATAAAGCATCTAAGATTTGGATATCATTAATAACGTGAATAAAAGAACCCTGATCCCAGATCTAGTGCCACCGAGTCATGAGCTACTACAACGTAAGAATGTCAAAATACAAACTAGACAACATAGTCTGAAATAATAAAAGTGCAACAGGAAGATAAAGAAGGAGAAGGCGAGGTTGCGATCGCTGGCTGCTACCTCGACGACTCCGAAAGAAACTCTGACAGCCACTTAGCAACCACTACCGGGTCCCGATGTACCTGGATCTGCACACGAGGTGCAAGGGGTAACGTGAGTACACCAACTCAGAAGTAACGAACCCAAACTATGGGCTGAGAGGTAGTGACAAACTAAACCTCAATAATTAAAATCATCAGCGTACAAAATTTAGGCATGTTCACAATTTATCAGAAAATAACAACAGAATATGCTAGATATATCTCAATATGCTCTACATGACAACATGTCACAGTGTGAAAATGCACATAGTGCTCACAACTCTCCCACGGAAGTCCACCCAGTACTATATGGCTCTCAGGCCCAGGAAAGTTTCATCCCGGAATATGCATAAACACCGGTGACCGTAGTCACTCAGTACTGAGGAAAAGGCCAGTCCATCCCCATGGAGAAGATCCATCTCCGGAATACAACACTCGGACAAAATCCATGTCCAGGGACGATCCATCCCTCATAACATCAGCTTTGGACTAGATCCATGTCCAGGGAAGGTCTATCCCTCACATAACATCAGCTTCGGACAAGATCCATGTCCAGGGAAGGTCCATCCCTCACATAACATCAGCTTCAGACAAGATCCATGTCCAGGGAAGATCCATCCCTCAATAGCAATGCGCTCACTGGGGGTGTAAAGACTCCGGAGGGGCCCTATTGGCCCAAGCGCTATATCAAGCCAACGAAGGCATGATTAAAGTATCGCTGTGGTGTGCAGTCCGATCTCATAACTGTCTCAACAACAGGCTCTCGGCCTCGCTCAATTATTACTCTCCAGTCTCACTCATATGGCTCACAGATGTGTAAATCAGCCCAAAACAATGATAAATATGCATATAATTAACAATTATTAAGACTGAGGCATGAAATGACATGCTATAACATGACTGAGTATATGAAATCAAATAATCACAAAATGAGACAGTAATATACGACCAATCGGGTCTCAACATCTTCGGCGTGAACCCCTAACATTTGACTTAGCATGATTTCTAGCATGTTCACATTAACTACATAAATAAAAGTGCTGCTATTAATCCGAAATAGCTACTAGACGGTGCCATGGGATGATCCAGGACACAATTTACTCGGTGCACGCCCGTCACTTGGCATGTGCGTCACCTCAGTTATAGTCATATATCATATAGTTCGGGGTTTCGAACCCTCAGAACCAAGTTTGGAAACGTTACTTACCTCAATCAAGCCAAAACTCCACTCCGCCATTCCCTTGCCGCTCGACTCGGCCACAAATCGCCCCGGATCTAACCAAAATCATTATTATATCATTAATATATGTTAAAGGAGAGAAACCCACATCAAAATTATCAATTTACAACACAAATCCTGAAATTGGCCAAACCTGACCCTGGGCCCACGTATCGGAAGTCGATAAGAATTATATCACAAGAATCCTCATCCTCCCACGAGTCTATACATACCAAGAATCTCAAAATCGGACCTCAAATGGCCCCTCAAATCCCCAATTAAAGATCTCCAATTACAAGCCTTAATTACCCAATTTTGTACTAATTTCCCACAAATTTCACCACTAATCAGTCCATAAATCACACATAAATGAGTTTTAAGTCCAAAAGTCTTACCTCCATGAAGAACCTACGATTTTCCTCTTTAAAACCCTTCAAACCCGTGCAAAAATGGTGGATGAATGACCAAAATCCGCTAAGGGTCCTATTTATATGTTCTGCCCAGGGATTTCCGCACCTGCGGCCAAATTCTCGCACCTGCGGTCCCAAGTGCGCACCTACGAAAAATCACTTAAATGCACATTTCTGCACCTCCGATCAAATTTTCGCACCTGCGACTCCGCATGTGCGGCCCCAACTCCGCATCTGCGGTCTTCTTCCTGCACTACTAAAAATTCGGGAAAAAACAACCACAAAAAGCGACCAAAGTTGGTCCCTAAATAGTGAAAAGAGACCAAAATGCGCCCAAACTGGCTTGGTCGCTATTTTGTTGGTCCCTAATTTAAAGGGACCAAAGTTGGTCGCTAATTAGTAACCAACTTTGGTCTCTAAAGTAAAAGGACCAAATATTTCGGGTATACAATATATCGACCAACTTTGGTCGCTATAATATTTTAATAATATAAATTTAGCGACCACAATTGGTCGCTTATTTTTTTTTTTTTAAAAAATAAGTGACCACAATTGGTCGCTAATTTATAGAATTTAATTTTTTTTATACATAAGCGACCAAAATTGGTCGCTAATTCCCAGAATTTTTATTTTTTTAAAAGTATAGCGACCAAAGTTGGTCGCTTTTCTGAAAATCTGGGTTAATTAGCGACCAACTTTGGTCGCTATTGCCCAGAAAAAAAAAACTTAAATAGAAAAGCGACCATCTTTGGTCGCTTTTCTGGGTATAATTTTGGCAGAAACTGCCTGTNACAACAACAACATTAAAACCAACAAAGTAAAGTTCAATAGAAAACACATTAAACTAACAAAACTAAGTTAATGGTTATTACAAGCCCATTCGAAAACCGGTTCTATTGTCTAGTTCAAAGTATATAAAAGTACTCAAGAAAAACTAAGTATATAAAACTAAGTGTTCTTTAGCATCCTCGTCCGAAAGTTGGATTGCCTCGCCCGACTCATTAGGTGGATGGCTGCATATGAATTGCTCCACGTCAGCTGTGAAGCGACCCTATAAGAAAAATTACATTGAATTAGTAAATCAAAATACTTAATGAAAAGTAAAAAACTTACATGTACAATCGAGGCTCGGCCCTCGACCCACCTTTCTGGATCAGTCTCTTTCTTCTTCTTTACAATATGAGTTTCATTGAATAGCTCATCTTGCTTCATTGGCATCATAAAGTTGTCTGGTGGCTTTGGTGATTATTCTCGTAGTAATATTACTCGGGATGAAATTGAATACAGAGAATAACTTGGATACAGTACCTGACAGGGTGTGTCTTCGATCAATTGTTGTTCTCATTAGCGACAATGATAATGAGAAGGCAATGGCATGTGTTTCAAATAGTGATGGTGTAGGTAGGAATTTAACATTTCCTAAGTTGATAAAAGAAGAGGTTATAAAGGAATTCTCTACTTCATTTTCCAAACGGTTCTCTAAGGAAGAGAAGCTTGGAGAAATATCCTCTTGGAAAATGAAGTAGAGAATTCCTCTATAACCTCTTCTTTTATCTACTTAGGAAATGTTAAATTCCTACCTACACCATCATTGTTTGAAACACATGCCATTGTCTCCTCATCATCATTGTCACTAATGAGAACAACAATTGAAGACCCACTCTGCTAGGTACTGTATCCAACTTATTCTTGGTGGAAATTCCATTGCATGTCTAATAAAGTCATCAACCCCTTCTACAAAATCCTCCCGCAATCCCCACCAATTAGGATAATTCCTATTGTACATCCAAGTACGATGTTCCATCTATACAAATAAAACAAGAACAAATTAATTTAGTTAATTCATATCCTAATATTTTTTTAGTTAATTAATTCCATATCCTAAATATTCAATTCATATCCTAAAAGTTCAATTTATATCCAAAAATTTCAATTCATATCCTAAAGGTTCAATTCATATCCTAAAATTTCAATTCATATCTACAAAAGTTCAATTCATATCCTAAATGTTCAATTCATATCCTAAAGGCTCAATTCATATCCTAAAAGTTCAATTCATACACAAAAAATTCAATTTATAAACTAAAATTATAATACATAAAGTAATACTACAATACATAAACTAAAAGTCCAATTCCTATCCAAAAATTTCAATTCATAAACTAAACTTCCAATTCGTATCCAAAATTTTTAATTAATATCCAAAAGGTTCGATTCATATCCTNAAAAGTTCAATTCATATCCTAAAGGTTCAATTCATATCCTAAAGGCTCAATTCATATCCTAAAAGTTCAATTCATACACAAAAATTCCAATTTATAAACTAAAATTACAATACATAAACTAAAACTACAATACATAAACTAAAAGTCCAATTCATATCCTAAAATTTTAATTCATAAACTAAACTTCCAATTCGTATAAAAAAATTTCAATTAATTTTCAAAAGGTTCAATTCATATCCTAAAGGTTCAATTCATATTCTTAAGGCTCAATTCATATCCTAAAAGTTAAATTCATACACAAAAATTTTAATTCATAAACTA
>ML351243.1:0-32436 GCA_005239505.1 Nicotiana paniculata | reverse complement strand
TAAAGCAAATGATTGCAGAGTATGTGAGCCAGGCTTTGCAATAATTTGCGAGGGGATTATTAGAAGCGTCACCTGCACCACTGATACCACCCCCCAATAATACCATCACCATGGAAATCCTCAATCTGGGTTGGCAAACTCAGGAAGGGGAGATACTCCTAATGAATCTCTCGAAGTGAGACCAGGTATGTCTAATAACTCAGAATTACAGACTTTATTACTAACTTTGTAGAAACAGGTGAAGGAACAAAACGATCGAATCGAACAAATTCCTGGAGTACCACCTGTTATCAAAGGCATTGACGTTGATAGATATTCTCAACAACCTTGGAAACCAAGCGCAGCACCCGTACCCATTCCAAAGAAGTTTAAAATGCCTGACGTACCTAAATATGACGGGACAACCGACCCACGCGACCATGTGACTGCTTTTACCACCGGAGTGAAGGGCAACGACTTAACAAAACAAGAAATTGAGTCGGTCCTAGTTAAAAAGTTTGGAGAAACACTTACCAAAGGGGCGCTAACCTGGTATTCTCTTCTCCCTGAAAACTCTATTGATTCTTTTGTTGAGCTTGCAGATTCTTTCATAAAGTCACACTCCGGTGCGCAAAAAGTCGAGAAAAGGATGGAGGACATCTTTAAAATAAAACAAGGAGACACGGAACTACTTCGTGAATTTGTAGACAGGTTTCAACGAGAAAGAATGCACCTACCAAGGATGTCTGATAATTGGGAAGCCATGGCATTCACAAGTAATCTAAATGATATAAGCTCAGAAGCCACGAGGAGACTCAAGGAAAGCTTGAGAGAATACCTAGCTACAACGTGGAACGATATTTATAACAGGTACAGTACTAAACCTCGAATAGAAGAAGATACCATTGCTCGTTCAAAAGATGAAGATTATACCAGATCCAGACGTTCAGAATAAGACAGGAGATCGGGTAAAAATAGGTACAATCCTTACTTGGGACCATCGGGACGTGAAACTCATCCCAGGTTCGAAAACACCAGGTTAGATTNCACGAATTGGGGATCACACCTTCAATGTAAGTACCTCCGAACTAATTTCAGTATTAAGAAATATGGGTGATAAGGTTCGATGGCCCAAAGAGATGAGGTCGAACCCGAATAAGAGGAACCCAGATCTATGGTGTGAATTCCATAATGATCATGGACATAGAACTACTGATTGCAGATTTTTGCAAGGTGGGGTAGAACAATTATTGAAACAGGGCTATTTGACAGAATTGTTTAGTGAAAAAGGTAAACAGGCATACATGAAAAACAGGCAGAAGTCCCCAAAACCTCCATCTCCAAAACGAACCATCAACGTGATACACAGAGGTGAAGAAGTAAACGGAGTGGTCTACAAAACGACCACGAAGTTCACAATTACACATGGAAAGCGGGTTTGTGAAAATCTGGAAGCAGATGATATAACCTTCGATGATGCAGATATCGGCGGATTAATGCTTCCTCACAGCGATGCTCTAGTAATATCCTTACTTATTCATGACACTAATGTAAAAAGAGTGTTGATTGATCCAGGTAGTTCAGTCAATATCATTTTGCTAAGAGTCGTGGAAGAAATGCTATTGGGGAATCAAGTAATCCCAAAGGCACGAGCCATATCAGGGTTTGATAACTCTACGGTTGTAACAAAAGGGGAAATTGAACTTAGCACTTATGCTGAGGGAGTAATAAAAAATACCAGGTTTGAATTCATCGATACTGACATGGCTTATAACGTAATCATGGGAAGGCCATGGATCCAGGACATGTAAGCAATACCCTCTACCTTGCATCGGGTAACTAAATTCCCCTCTGAATGGGGGATTCAACAAATTAGAGGCGATCAGCAAACCGCGAGAAATATAAATTCCGTGGTACACTACAACAAAAAAGTAGAGGTGGAAGAATCAAAGGATAAGGAAATATCCCAAGCAGGTGACACCGCCCAAACAGGCATGGAAGAAATTACTGCCCAAATAGGTACGGAAGGTATTACTGCTGAAACAGGTACAAAAGAAAATACTCACTAGAAAGTGAATCAAGTCACCACGGAAGATGCATTGGACCACACGGATGTAGATTCCATACCATACGTCATTTATGAACTGGAGGAAGAAGAGCACATCAAAACAACTACGGAAGAGCTCGAAGCTGTTCCATTGTTTGAACAAAAACCTGAACAGAAAGTATATATAGGCACGAGGCTGAGCCCCGTCGAAAAGGTAAGTTAATTGATTATTTAAAGGCTAACGCAAATTACCTTGCGTGGTCCCACTCAGATATGACAGGTATCCCACCATAAGTGATAACTCATAAACTAAATGAAGATCCATCCTTCGTACCTGTTAAGAAGAAGAAAAGAAAGCAAGGACCATTCAAGAACCAAGTGGTTGATGAAGAGGTACAGAAACTCTTGAAGATTGGTTCGATACGAGAGGTAACGTACCCTAACTGGCTAGCTAACACTGTGGTAGTACCTAAAAAGAATGGCAAATGGAGAGTATGCGTAGATTATACTGACTTAAATAAAGCATGCCCCAAAGATTCATTCCCATTACCACATATAGATCAAATGATTGATGCCACCGCAGGTCATGAATTGTTAAGCTTTTTAGATGTGTATTCTGGTTATAATCAGATTAAAATGGATCATTCAGACGAGGAAAAAACCTCCTTTTTTACAAACAGGGGGACTTATTGTTGTAAAGTTATTCCTTTTGTCTTAAAAAACACTGGAGCCACCTATCAAAGGCTCGTTACCAAGATGTTCCAGGAACATCTGGGAAAAATGATGGAAGTTTACATCGATGATATGCTTGTAAAATCAACACGGGCGGAAGACAATTTCTAGCACCTCTATATTACCTTTGACATTTTACGCAGGTATAATATGAAGCTGAATCCAGAAAAATGCGCTTTTGGCGTAGAATCAGGTAAATTCTTGGGTTTCCTTGTATCAAACAGGGGAATAGAGGTAAATCCTGATCAAATTAAAGCTATAGAAGAAATACCTGATGTACTTATAAACAAAAAAGAAGTTCAAAGACTAACGGGAAGAATTGCAGCCTTAGGAAGATTTATTTCCAAATCATCCAAGAAAAGTTTTAAATTCTTTGCAGTTCTCAAAAAGCAAAGTTCGAATGGACTGAAGAATGTCAACAGGCTCTCAAAGACCTAAAAGCTTATCTTTCAAAACCTCCGTTGCTGTCAAATCCAAGGGAGGGGGAGAGGCTATACATCTACCTTGCCATCTCGGAAATTGTTGTAAGTGCAGTATTTGTAAGGGAGAATAAAGGTAAACAATATCATATTTAAGCAAGACATTACTGGATGCTGAAACTAGATATCCACATCTAGAAAAGTTAACCTTAACTATAATCATGGCATCTAGAAAATTAAGGCCATACTTTCAGTGTCATCCAATCACAGTTGTGACCTCGTATCCATTAAGAAACATACTGCATAAACAAGAACTATCAGGAAGATTAGCCAAGTGGGCCATAGAATTAAGTGAGCATGAAATAATATATCAGCCTAGGACTGCAATCAAGTCTCAGATCTTAGCTGATTTTATCGCCGACTTTAGTAATATTGTCCCTGAAGTGGAAAAAGAGTTACAACTCTTCAACGGTGCCAATCCGGGTCTATGGACCCTATTTACCGATGGATCTTCCAATAGAAAAGGTGCCGGCTTAGGCATAATCTTAATATCACCCGCGAGTGAAAAGACACGACAGGCCATCAAATGTTATCCTATAACTAACAATGAAGCAGAGTACGACGTTGTTATTGCAGGATTAGAACTCGCACGAGAGATTTCAATCGAGAAAATCATAATCAAAAGCGACTCCCAACCGGTAGTAAATCAGATGCAGGGAACTTACATCGCTCGAGAAACTCGGATGCAACAATATCTGAAAAAGGCCCGAGAGCTCGTGAGACAATTCAAAACATAGAAGGTAGTACAAATACCCAGAGAGGAAAATGCAGAAGCAGATGCATTAGCTAACCTCGCAGCAATCGCAGAAGTAACAAACAGAGACAATGTAATTGTCGTTCATCTATTCCATTCAGCGATCGACCAGGGTAGAAATGAGGTAACTTTCAACAATTTAACCTGGGATTGGAGAAACGAAATCCTAAATTTATAGCAGAATGGCACCGTACCTGAATACAAGAAACAACTCAAGAACTTCGCCGCAAATCTGCATGGTACTGCCTCATTCGCTGGCTTCTGAGGGGCCCTGGCAAAATGCCTCGGAACTAGCCAAACGGAGTTTGTGATGAAAGAAGTCCATGAAAGACACTGTGGAAATCACTCAGGGCGAGATCCTTAGTGAAAACCCTAATCAGAGCTGGATATTATTGGCCTAAGATGGAAGAAGAGGCCGAGAACTTCGTTTCCAAATGCGACAGGTGCCAAAGGTTTGCCAATAACATGCATCGACCAGCGGAATTATTGCATCCATTAATATCCCTATGGCCCTTCATGAAATGGGGTATGGACATAGTGGGACCTCTTCCCATAGCTAAAGGACATGTATGGTTTTTGCTCGTGCTAACCGACTATTTTACAAAATGGGTAGAGGCAGAAGCGTTCAAACAGGTGCGAGAAAGGGAAGTTAAAAGTTTCTTATGGTGAAACATAATATGCCGCTTTGGGATACCAAAGGAGATCGTGTGTGATAATGGCCAACAATTCATAGGCTCGCAAATCACAGAATTCTTCGAAAGCTGGCAAATTCAACGGATCACTTCAACGCCATACCATCCCGTGGCTAATGGTCAGGCTGAGTCAACGAATAAAGTCATCATCAACAATCTAAAGAAGTGGCTAGATAGAGCCAAAGGAAACTGGCCCGATGAGTTACTAGCGGTACTATGGGCATACAGAACAACTTCAAAAACAGACACGACAGAAACTCCGTTCGCACTTGTCTATGGTTCAGAAGCCTTAATACCTGTAGAGATCAGCGAACCAAGCATAAGTCTAACAACAACCATGGAGGAAGCAAACGACGACGAGTTGAGAACCAATCTGGACCTGCTCGAACCACGGAGATAAGCAACACTGATACGGATGGCAACTCAAAAACAAATCATAGAGCGTTATTACAACCGTAAAGCTCATCTCAGATACTTCAAGATTGGGGACTTCGTCCTCAAAAAAGTCTTTCAATCAACGAAAGAAGTAGGCGCAGAAAAGCTAAATCTAAACTGGGAAGGACCCTACAAAGTCCGAGGCATAGCTGGGAAGGGTGCCTACAAGTTGGAAGCTATGGACGGCAGAATCCTACCAACAAGTTGTAATGCCATTCACTTGAAGAAATACTACTTTTAAGGAAAAAAAGTACCCCCGGTCAGGTATCACACGTTTGATTTTATTTTGAACATTTAAAATTTTACTAAACTTTTTAGATGATAGGCATAAAGCTAACCCATCACCAGATGATGATATTAGACCTGCAATGACGCGAGGAAGTAACTAAATTCCCGGTCTAGGGTTACAATTTCTGATGGACATTTTAAAGGGTTAAGCAGTCATCATCTAAAAACTATATATCTTCGAGTCCCGTATGTTTTTCGTTCTCAGGAAAAAGACCACAAGGAAGGAATAGTCAAGTGCTCGAGATTTCATTCTTCAAAGCTCAAACACTTGGGGGACTATACAGTATGAAAGGCAAAGACAAAGCAAAAAAGACTATCAAAAAGTCAAAGCTCGAGCCTGAAGATCCATCTACCCAACAAATCAAGTGATACGAGCAAAATCAAAAGAGCTAAAGACTCAAACACAAAGCCTCTAATCCAAAAAAACCTTCAAACATGTTCAGTTTAAAAGGAAAAACGTTAGCCACGAGGAAGAAATGCGCATCTTTGTACTTATTCATATAGAAAAATGTTATCAAATAAACCAGTTACGTATGAAAGATCAAAATCCTTGTACTTATTCAAAAAGTTATTGTCAAATAAAATAGTTACGGATGCAAGAGCCTTTTCGTGCTTATTGAAAACTGTTGTCGACAAAAATAGTTACGGGTAAAAACTCCAACTTGAATAAAAAATGTTACGAACGAAAAACAGTTGCTCTTTTGTATTAACTCAAAAAAACTGTTACATACGAAAAATAGTTACGAAATACAAGTGTATATCAAATCTGTTAAAAGAAAAAAAGTTGCAACATGAGTTTTAGACGATAATCAAACACGTGTTGTGAAAGTTCAAGCAAAAAACTTTCCTTAGAAACATTCTTAAACATGTGAAAAAGTCCTATCACTCTATTGCATTATTACACCTTTATGAAGTTGAGATGTCTTCTTCATTAAGTGTCGGTAAAAAAAAAAGGGCCATCTTTCATAAATTATGCCTACTACAAAAAGGCACACATTTAATATGACACCGTGCCTATTACGAAAAGGTACGAGTAATTAAAGCATTCTATAAGCAAAACTCAGAGGTAAAACTAAAACCTCGAAAAATAAAACATGCAAAAAACTTAAAGAGTGAAACAAAAACTCAACGGAAAACAAAAGTCATACTTGCATTAATATATTAAACGGATAAGTAAAAACTAAGTATTAACTTATACCTAGCCGTATAGAGTTTTTTATACATTGAGGTGCCCCTAAGTTGTCATTTGGGGACTTTAAAGAGATCCAAATTTATCCCCGATGAAACTGGGGGTAACCACCAATTGGGACAAAGAAAAAAAGAGAGGAACCAACTTCTTAAACTTCATCAAGAGGGGGGTTGACTTCACTAGCAGAAGGAGCAGAAGTGGCTTGGGACGAAGAGACTTGAGCAACAAGAGCCTCACCTTCAGGTGAAGAGAGATTCTGACCTTGTTGAGCCTTCTCAATGGACTCCTTGATTTTTGCAATTTCATCATTAAAGTCGAAATTCTCTCGGCTCATTTCAATCAATGTGTCGAGGCGAGAGTTCATATACGCCCAACTAACATCGACATCTGCCCTGTCTTCAAGAGCTTTGTAATCCTTCTCCCATAGTATAACTTCAGCTCTTAGTTCATCCCTCTCAGTCACATCAGCATCATTAGAGGCCCTTAAAGAAGCGAAATACCTTTCCAAGAATTGAACTTTCTCCAAAGAGTTGCGGAGATCCTCCTGGGTCTGAGTAAGAGATTGCACTAGTTCGCCCGAATACTCATCCTTTTGGTCTAGTAAGACCTTCAAACTCCTGACCTCTTCAGAGGAACGAGACAGCTGCTCCGCGAATGAGGACTCTAGGACACTCTTATCCTTGTCTGCCTGATTAGAGGATGCCTTCTCCACAGCCAACTCTGCCATCATGACCCTCACCTGCTACTCCAAGGTACATTTTTCATCTTCTATAGCCTCCATGTCGAGCCTTAAGCTTTCATACTGCTCCTTCCAGTTACCTGCTTCAGCATGCCACTCCTTTACTTCCTGCTCCGTATGAGAAATCCTTTTCATAAGCTCCGTGCCAATAAGATTGATCTGCAAAAGAAAGCCAACTAGATATGGTAAACACATGTACAAGAATGAACACAAGAAAATGCATTTTACCTTTAAATAAGTATGCAAGATTTCATTAGCCCATGTAAGGGAACTGTGGCTGTCCAACTTAGCTCTCTATGTCGGGCCTATCAACTGTTTCAACCACACACCAGGCTGGCCAGACTTTTTAAAGAGACTACCCTCTGTTGGAACTTCTATCATCACTTGCCTCATCTCTCCGCTGGAAGACCCTACTTCTGTAACAGAAGGCACGAAAGCAGGTAGAGATGTAGGAGCCTCGGATGAGGAAGTCTGAGGGGCCGAAAAAGCCACGGGAGAGGGAGCAACGACAAGAGCAGGGATAGCCACGGGAGCAGGAGAAATAACTGGAATATTTGAAGGGAGTTCTCTAAGAGAAGGAGAGAAAACTGCCAAGGGAGCTTCATCAGTAACAGAACCAAAGCCTTCACGGAAAAATTGGCCAACATATTCATGCACGGGAGAGGGAGTAGCATCCTCAGAGGCAGAAAGTCCAACTTCAGGCACTGAAGGCATAATGACAGGTGTAGACTCGTCGTCTGAGACCACCTTCCTTCTTCATGACCTATGGACCAAAGTGCCCTCCTCTTCCTCCTCTTCTCCCGAGGTCCTTGACCCACCTGCTTTTCTTTTTGATGAAAAAGAATCTGAAATGATCTCCTGGGCCTGAGCCAGGGATAACTTGGGAACAGACGCGGATGCAGAAACTCCACGAGCTGGAAACCCTGCCAAAAAAAAAGGTTAAATAATGCTCAAAGGAATAAACAAGTACAAACAAAAACTTGACTTACCATGAGTCTTAACTCTCCAACCAAATCTCTCAGAGAGGTACTTCCATGAACGTTCTTCCAACTGAGCGATTAACAAAAGCTTTTCTACCCAATCTCTGAAACTGGAGACATTCTCGACGGTTTTCATGATTGCTGCAAAAAGAAGAAACAGCTGCAGTATTGATAAATATTTAAAGCAAAAAGCAAGGAATGTGAGCTAAAATGTACTCACGTGCAAAATTCCACTTCTCATAGAAGGGAAGATTCTCTTAATCTACTAAACCAGCAGTAGGAACAGCAACATACCGAAGAAACCAACCTTGATCCTTATCATCTTCAGAAGTCACTAACACCCTTTTACTCCTAGCAGCTAGGGTAAAAATTCCTTGACGGAACAACATTGGGAAATATAGGTGAATAAGATGATGAAAGGTAAAGGGGATCAAAACTAAGGTATCCAAAAATCTAAGACATGCAACGACTCGCCATATAAGAGGACCGAATTGCTCCAAGGAAATTTTGAAAAATTGACAGAACTCGATGATTACTGGGTCGATGGGAGGCTTGAAACCTAATGTAAAGGGATAGGTATAAACAAAATAATGCCCCATCTTGTAAGACGTTATTCTTTGATTACTGTTTGGAACGATTACAGGAAAATCGAAACTCCAATAACAGTCCCTGCGTATAAGAGGAATTAAACCTTCAGTGAGTTGGGTAGGGTACTTGTAAAAACTATCAAGAGACGGCAATGAAGAAAATTGATCTCTAAGGGCCTGACTATCCCTAGCAAAGGTGAAATCCGCAGGTACTATTTCATCGACCCTCGGTTCGCGCAAAGGTTCGTGACGTTCTCTACCTTTGGATGAAGATCTAGAAGCCTTAGCCCTCGAAGAAGTTAAAGACCTAGAAGAGGAAGGAGAAGTAATTTGAGAAGAGGAAAAACCCCTTGAAGGAGTAGAACCTAAACTCCTCAACTTGCCGCCTCTCCTACTCTGTGTTGGAGCAGAAGAGGGAGTCAACTCATAAACGTTTATGACTCTCTTAGATTGGTTTGAAGAAGACATATCTAAAAAGTCAAGGAAAAAGTTCTTTACAAATAAAGTTTGAAAGTCAGAAGTTTTTCGTGAAAGAGAAGAAAAAGGGGTATTCATACTCGAAGACAACCGTCAAAAAATGGAAAAAACTATGATGTGAAAGCCATAATTGAAGATGCCATTTCATGACTGATGCAGTCGCAAGAAAGCCCTAAAAAATGTTGAACAATTGCAGAACCAACCCGGGAATGCCACGTGGACTAAGCATTAAATGGAAGTGACAAGTGACGCTTACATACAGAAAAAGATGTAATGATTCGAGTGAAGCGGCGGCAAAATATTCCCGCCATAAATGAGTATCCACTTACCAATTAATTGATAAATATATGGTAAGTGGGGGGACTATCTGTATTGGTAAAAAATAGCTTCACACGTGTAGTAAATCTTGATGACTCAGCAATCTACGTGGAGCAATGAAGACACGACAGTTGGACGGGACTCTATGAAGAGGTATGAGGCAAAGAGGCACGGAAGATCACACCCACGGGTTAATTAGCTACAAAAGTCTCAACTGATTGAGAAGATGAAAAGACACAGTCAAAATGTATCTGGGCAGAATAAAGGGCAGATTCAGAGATCTTCAAATTAGTGATCCACACATTACATAACATTCACGCAACAGTTACGGTTGATCATTGTAACGTTACATTAATGTCATAATTAGTCATTAATGCTCAATCACTGAAAAGGGTAGATGTTATATTAGGAGATTCCCTATATAAGGGAGTAAAATATAACCTATAAGGAGGGGGGGACATTCGAACTAGTATTGCAATACACTTACTTTTTGTGCATCTTACTACTTTCTGTTTACGAGTTTACTTACAATTATTAGCTTATTCTTCGGTTATCAGAAACCCGTGTTCTTCTTGAGCTTTGGGAAAAGAATCCAATTCTTTGGTTAAACAAATTGGTTCCATTGCCGGGAATCTGATAGTCTTTGTTTGCTTTTCAAGCGATATCCTCTGAACTATGTCGAACTACAACGACAACAACCAGCAAAGGAATGGAATCCCAGTTCAATCACCTTCAGGAACCCCACGTGGTTCAAGGGAACAATCCCCAGAAAGATCTGATAACAACAACGATAATAATGATCAAACGGTAGAACAAGAATGGGTAAAGCAAATGATTGCAGAGTATGTGAGCCAGGCTTTGCAATAATTTGCGAGGGGATTATTAGCAGCGTCACCTGCACCACTGATACCACCCCCAAATAATACCATCACCATGGAAATCCTCAATCTGGGTTGGCAAACTCAGGAAGGGGAGATACTCCTAATGAATCTCTCGAAGTGAGACCAGGTATGTCTAATAACTCAGAATTACAGACTTTATTACTAACTTTGTAGAAACAAGTGAAGGAACAAAACGATCGAATCGAACAAATTCCTGGAGTACCACCTGTTATCAAAGGCATTGACGTTGATAGATATTCTCAACAACCTTGGAAACCAAGCGCAGCACCCGTACCCATTCCAAAGAAGTTTAAAATGCCTGACGTACCTAAATATGACGGGACAACCGACCCACGCGACCATGTGACTGCTTTTACCACCGGAGTGAAGGGCAACGACTTAACAAAACAAGAAATTGAGTCGGTCCTAGTTAAAAAGTTTGGAGAAACACTTACCAAAGGGGCGCTAACCTGGTATTCTCTTCTCCCTGAAAACTCTATTGATTCTTTTGTTGAGCTTGCAGATTCTTTCATAAAGTCACACTCCGGTGCGCAAAAAGTCGAGAAAAGGATGGAGGACATCTTTAAAATAAAACAAGAAGACACGGAACTACTTCGTGAATTTGTAGAAAGGTTTCAACGAGAAATAATGCACCTACCAAGGGTGTCTGATAATTGGGAAGCCATGGCATTCGCAAGTAATCTAAATGATATAAGCTCAGAAGCCACGAGGAGACTCAAGGAAAGCTTGAGAGAATTCCTAGCTACAACGTGGAACGATATTTATAACAGGTACAGTACTAAACCTCGAATAGAAGAAGATACCATTGCTCGTTCGAAAGATGAAGATTATACCAGATCCAGACATTCAGAATCAGACAGGAGATCAGGTAAAAACAGGTACAATCCTTACTTGGGACCATCGGGACGTGAAACTCATCCCAGGTTTGAAAACACCAGGTTAGATTATGAACGACCTAGAAGTAATGCACGAATTGGGGATCACACCTTCAATATAAGTACCTCCGAACTAATTTCAGTATTAAGAAATATGGTGATAAGGTTCGATGGCCCAAAGAGATGAGGTCGAACCCGAATAAGAGGAACCCAGATCTATGGTGTGAATTCCATAATGATCATGGACATAGAACTGCAGATTGTAGATTTTTGCAAGGTGGGGTAGAACAATTATTGAAACAGGGCTATTTGACAGAATTGTTTAGTGAAAAAGGTAAACATGCATACATGAAAAATAGGCAGGAGTCCCCAAAACCTCCATCTCCAAAACGAACCATCAACGTGATACACAGAGGTGGAGCAATGGTAAAAAAAGAGCTTCACACGTAATAAATCTTGATGACTCAGCAGTCTACGTGGAGCAATGAAGACACGACAGCTGGACGGGACTCTATGTAGAGGTATGAGGCAAAGAGGCACGACATATCACACCCACGGGTTAATTAGATATGAAAGTCTCAACCTGATTGAGAAGATGAAGAGAAACGGTCAAAATGTATCTGGGCAGAATAAAGGGAAGATTCAGAGATCTTCAAATTAGTGATCCACACATTACACAACATTCACGCAACAGTTACAGTTGATCATTGTTACGTTACATTAATGTCACAATTAGTCATTAATGCTCAATCACTGAAAAGGGTAGACGTTATATTAGGAGATTCCTTATATAAGGGAGTAAAAGATAACTTGTAAAGGGGGAAATTCGAACTACTATTGCAATACACTTACTTTTTATGCATCTTACTACTTTCCATTTACGAGTTTACTTACAATTATTAGCTTATTCTTTGGTTATCAGAAACCCGTGTTCTTCTTAAAATAGCTTTGGGAAAAGAATCCAATTCTTTGGTTAAACAGGCATCTCTGGGCAAGAGATATTTGATGACGAGATTATTTTTTTTCTCTTCTGATTTTAGATGCATGATAAAGAAGGAGAGTGGTGGTGGTCGAAAAAAGAGGAGAGAAAGGGGGCAGTGATATTCCCGCAAGAGAGACAAATACGATTGGTTGAGGAGAGAAGAGAGAGGAGAAGAGATGAGTTGGAAGGGAGGGGGGTATTCTTTTTTTTCATTTTTTAGGAGAGGGGTGGTTGGGTTCGGGGTTTGGTTTTTTTTAGCAAATATACCACTAGATATATTTGGAAGTGGATAAAAATTAATTCTTATTAAAAAGAATTTTGTGACCTAGAAAGGCACTACATAAAAAAAAGATAAAAAAGACTATATTCGAGTAGTTATAGCCACTGAAAAATATTGTTAAGACCCGAGTTTGATTTCGAGTACTAGCCATGTTTTTGCTCTTTCTTTTGCTCTTTCTGCTCTCTACAGAAAAGGTGAAGACATATGTGCCTACTCTTGTTTATAGAAAAAAAGATTTGAGTTGAATAAGGTAAAAAATAATTAAATCTGAAACGGAATCTGAATTTTGGGTTTAAAACCTCACCAGAGGATTTGCTGAGTTCATTGGATTCTCTGAAAATCTGGAGCTTTTAAGACTATTTCTTGGATAGAAGAAGCAAGGCATGACATCTCTGGGCAAGAGAGATTTAATGACGATATTGTTTTTCTTATTAAAATAAATTTTGTGACCTAGAAATGCACTACATAAAAGAAAGAAAAAAAGACTATATCCGAGTAGTTCTAGCCACTGAAAAATATTGTTAAGACCCGAGTTTGATTTCGAGTACCAGCCATTGTGATGACCCAAAGGGTTATTTTACGAATTTAGACTCCATTCTAGTCTTATTGGCCATAAAAAGACTAATTTTAATTACCTCGAGTTGAGTGCGCAGTCCAGGCGTGAATCCGCAAAGCTTTTATGTGAAAATATGAGAAATAGAAATTTCTAGAGTTAAAATTTAATTTTTTAGTTGACTTTGGTCAATACTTTGAATAAACGGATCCGGATCTGTGTTCGACGATTCCGGAAGGTCCGCAGTAAAATATGGGACTTGTGTGTATGCCTGGAATTGAATTCCGAGGTCCTTAGCCTTAAAAAATTATGTTTGAAGAAAATTGTTGTGCTGGTTTTTACAGGAAATAAAGAAATGAAATAATGTTTGAAATCATTGGTATCGGGCCCGTATTTTAGTTTCGGATCCCAGAACAAGTTTTTTGTGGTATTTAAGTCTTATCTGTGAAGTTTGATGAGAATCGGAATTGAATTGACGTGATTTGGACGTCCGGTTGAAAAGTTAGAAATTTGAGTGTTCTTGAAGAAATCTTGAGTTTTAAGGTTAACTTTGTAGTTTTTGATGTTATTTTGATGATCTTATCGCACGAGCAAGTCCGTATAATGTTTTTAGACTTGCGTGCATGTTTTATTGGGAGCCCGAGGGCTCGGGTGAGTTTCAGGTAGGCTACGGAGTGTATAGACTTAGAAGAAAAAAAATTCACTCAGCTGATAGCTGGTGTTGGAAGGCCTCTGATCTCGCAATTGCGAGATCAGGCTTTGCAAGTACGAAGTCCTAGGCCGTCCTCTGATCTCGCAAATGCGATATTCTGGTCACAAATGCGGAAACCCTTGGAAGTCGCAAATGCGACAATTTCATCGCATTTGCGATGGTTGCTGGAATTTGAAGGATTCGCAATTGCGAGATCCGTAACCTGTTAAAACAAATTTTAGACGGGATTTTCACTTTTCACCTCTTTTTCAATTCTCTCAAACCCTAAACCTCCATAGGTGATTTTTCAAAGACCCTAACTTCTCCAAATCATTAATAAGTTACCTCTAACTAATTCCTTTCAATCCTTAACAACTTTTAACAATTTTTCAACCAAAAATCTAGAGTTTTCATGGTTAAAATTGGGGGTTTTGGGTAGAACTTAGGCATTTCAAAATTTGGGAATTTAAACCTCGAATTGAGGTCGGATTCCAAAATCAATTGTATATCCGGGCTCGGGGAAGAACGGGTAAACGAATTTTAATCCAAACCTCGAGTTTAGACCAAGCGGGCCCGGGGTCGATTTTCATATTTTGATAAGAAAACATAAGAAAACCATAGTTTTTCATTAAATTTAATATATTTAGCAATAATTAATGATATTGAACCCAATTGTAATTAGATTCGAGTGAGCTGAAGCCCAATTCTAAAGGAAAAATAGTGCTTGAGCAGGGAGTGGCCTGTGAATTCGAGGTAAGTGTTGTGTCTAACCTTAGCTTGAGGGAATAGGTATTGTGTGACTACTTGTTACCTGTTTTGTTGCTAAATCAATGTATAGGTGAGGTGACGAGTACCTATACGTTGTGGTCAGGTCATAACATGCAAGTGAAAGTAAATTCCTATTATTTTGATAGTTGTAAAGTCTATTAGTTATGATTATCGTTGTTGTTGAAATGTTAGGAGTTTGGTATCCGGTTCCACCATGATGGATAATATTGTGAACACTGAATTGAGATTTAAATAACAAATGACGCTAGAAACTATGTTGGAACACTGGTTTCTTGTGAAATCCCTTGTGAATATTTAATTGAGATTGAAATGATAAATGATAATAGAAACTATGATGAACTATCGATTTCCTGTGAAATCCCTCTTTGTATGTTGTTAATGATTCTATGATTGGTAAGGAGGAGTGTAAAGCACGAAGGGTGATGTCGTGCATGATCCAAATATATTCTATTGTAAGGAAGAGTGTAAAGCGCCAAAAGTGATGTCGTGCCTGAATGAATTACATTGTGAGAGTAAAAGCACGAAGGGTGATACCGTGCCTGAATGAAATATATTGTGAGAGTAAAATCATGAAGGGTGATGCCGTATATGCTTATTTATGATATGGGGAGGATGTGAGTAAAAACACGAAATGTTGTGTCGTGCGAGTTCCTTTTCTATTCGTATTGCTTTAAATTATTGTTGATTACTGTTTATTTTTGTCTTGTTGTTTTTCTCACTCCTTATGTTATATTCCCCATAGAATGATCCCTTCTCATTATTGGATATAATGTTAACTCTTTAATTGATATTGTTGCTGTTAGTATGTTTATACATGTCCAGGTTTTATGTGTTGTCATGTCCTAACCTCATCACTACTTCGCCGAGGTTAGGCTCGGCATTTACTCAGTACATGGGGTCGGTTGTACTGATACTACATTCTGCACTTCTTGTGCAGATCCAGGTACCGGTCAAAGCTAGGTAAAAGTAGTTGCTGACTCTATACCCGCGGAGACACAAGGTAGATCCGCTGGCTTCCGTAGATTCCTGGATTCTTCCCTTATCTATTTAGATTGTTGTTTTATTTCGTTCAAAATAGAGATATATTTCCTTCAGCCCAATTATTTGTATTACTCTTTAGTAGTTCGTGAATTGTGACACCAGACTCTGGGTAGTTGTGTAGTTAGTATTAGTTCGTGGCTCGTTATTGCTATTTCGAATATTATTCTGGTATTATTTTTGGGCAATAGTAGTTTTCGTATTTACTTTAAATTGTTTTATCATGGTGAAGTAAGTTTTTGAAAAAGGAAACAGTTAGTTGAATTTCTAACATTGTCTTGCCTAGAAAGTATAGTGTTAGGCGCCATCACAATCCCGTGGTTTGGGAATTTGGGTCGTAACACCCATGTTTTTGCTCTTTCTTGTTTTTGCTCTTTCTTTTGCTCTTTCTGCTCTTTACAGAAAAGGTGAAGACATCTTCGCCTACTCTTGTTTATAGCAAAAAGAGATTTGAGTTGAATAAGGTAAAAAATAATTAAACCTGAAACGGAATCTAAATTTTGCCTTTAAAACCTCACCTGAGGATTTGGTGAGGTCATTGGATTTTTTCTGAAAAACTGGAGCTTTTAAGACTATTTCTTGGATAGCAAAAGTAAGGCATGGCATCTCTGGACAAGAGAAATTTGATGATGAGATTATTTTTTTCTAATTTTAGAGGCATGTTTAAAAAGGAGAGTGGTGGTGGTCGAAAGAAGAGAAGAGAGAAAGGCGAAAGGAGGCAGCGAAATTCCCGCAAGAGAGACGACTACGATTTGTGGAGGAGAGAAGAAAGAGGAGAAGAGATGAGTTGGAATGGGAGGGGGGTTATTTTTCTATTTTTTTATTTTTTTAGGGGGGAGGGGGGTGGTTCGGGTTTAGGGTTTGTTTTTATAGCAAATATACCACTAGATAAATTTTTGAATTGGATAAAACTTAATTCTTATTAAAAAGAATTTTGTGAACTAAAAAGGCACTATATAAAAAAGAATAAAAAAATATTATATTCGAGTAGTTATAGCCATGGGAAATATTGTTAAGACTTGAGTTTGATTTTGAATACCAGCCATGTTTTTGCTCTTTTTTTTGCTCTTCCTACTCTTTACAGGAAGGGTGAATACATTTGTGCCTACTCTTGTTTATAGCAAAAAAAAAAAAAGATTTGAGTTGAATAAGGTAAAAGCAATTAAACCTAAAACAGAATCTGAATTATGGCTTTAAAGCCTCACCAGAGGATCTGCTGAGGTTATTAGATTCTCTGTAAATTTGGAGCTTTTAAAACTATTTTTTGGATAGCAAAAGTAAGGCATAACATCTATGGGCAAGAGGAATTTGATGACGAGATTATTTTTTTTCATGATTTTAGAGGCATTATATAGAAGGACAATGATGATGGTCGAAAGAATAGAAGAAGGGGGAAAGGGAGTAGCGAGATTCCCACAAGAAAGGCGACTACGATTGGTGGAGGAGAGAAGAGAGAGGAGAAAATATGAGTTGGAATTGGGGGCATACTTTTTATTTTTTTAGGGGGGAGGGGTGGTTGGGTTTGGGATTTGATTTTTGATAGAAAATATACCAATAGTTATATTTAGAATTGGATAAAAAATAATTCTTATTAAAAAGAATTTTGTGACCTGGAAAGACACTACATAAAAAAGAAAAAACAAAGATTATATCCGAGTAGTCATAGACAAGGAAAAATATTGTTAAGACCCGAGTTTGATTTTGAGTATCAGCCATGTTTTTTCTCATACTTTGTTCTTCCTGCTTTCTGCTAAAAAGGTGAAGGCATCTGTACCTACTCTTGTTGATAGCAAAAAAAAAAAATTGAGTTGAATAAGGTAAAATCATTTAACCTGAAACAGAATCTGAATTTTGTCTTTAAAACCTCACTAGAGGATTTGCTGAGGTCATTGGATTCTTTGAAAATCTGGAGCATGAAAGACTATTTGTTGGGTAGCAGAAGCAAGGCATGACATTTGTGGCAAGAGGGATTTGATGCTGAGATTGTTTTTTTCCAGATTTTAGAGGCATGATAAAGGAGAGTGGTGGTGGTCGAAAGAAGAGAGGAGAGAACGGGGAAAGGGGCAGCGAGATTCCTGCAAGAGAGACGACTTCAATTGGTGGAGGAGAGAAGAGAGAGGAGAAGAGATGAGTTGGAATTGGAGGTGGGGGAGTTATTTTGTTATTGTTTTTAGCGGGGAAGGGTAGCTGGGTTCGGGGTTTGGGTTTTTTTTATAGCAAATATACCACTAGATATTATGGAATTGGATATAAATTATTTCTTATATAAAAACAAAATTGACCTAGAAAAACTCTACATAAAAAATAATAAAAAAAAGATTATATCCGAGTAGTTATAGCCACAGAAAAATATACTTAAGACCCGAGTTTGATTTTGAGTATCAACCATATTTTTGCTCATACTTTTGCTCTTCCAGATCTTTGTAAAAAAAAAAGTGAAGGCATATGTGCCCACTCTTTTTTTTAGCAAAAAAAGATTTAAGGTTGAATAAGGTCAAAGCATTTAACCTGAAACAGAATATGAATTTTGGAGGGAAACTAATCTTGTCATATTATATGCATATAAAAAATCTAAATTCTAGTTGATATGGAAGGGCAAATAAACAATCTTAGGTTGAGAATAGGGGTTATAGTCACAAGTTTTTTTTAGATTTTATTTTTTTAAAATAATAAAATTAAAGTTTAATTAATTTTTTTTGCCTCGCCTAGCCTCGATCAAGCCTCAAGGGCCAGCGAGCTAATTTGGATCAGGACTATAAGTCTTAGTTTTACATGAACTAAAAAACCCTTAATCAAATTCTATTTGAGTAGTGGGGTGAGTTGAGCTGGTTTAATTGGCCAAGTCTGGGCCTAACTGAAAGAACGAAATAAAATTTCCTTTTTGAGATTTGTTTCTCACTAAACTACATATGAAACTTATTTACCCTTCATAATCAAGTTTTAAATTAATTATATTGACATATACAATTTACCATTATATTACAAATTAGTATTAATGAATATACCTTTATATTAGAAATTGAATAGGGAATCAATTATTTTTCTATCCATGTGNCCCCCCCCCTCCTCTATTTCTCTCCTTCTCTGTTCTTTTCCCAATTTTTCTTCTTTCGTTTACTTTGCGTTTTATCCTCTCTCTTTTTTCCAGGGATTTCATCAATGAATTTCAATTGTTTTAATATAGAGTTCTAATTTAGCAATTTCCTTTAATGTTGTACAATTGGTGTTTAAATTGAAATTATCAATCAATAAATTTTGAAGGTGTTTGACTCTCCACCATTAACAACCATTAAAAAACTTCAAAGCTTTGAGTTCAAATTTGAGTTTTCAAAAATTCTTATTTGTTTGTATTAGGTGTTGTTTCAAACAATTGAGAATATTCTTTGTACTTTATATCTCAATTTTGAGGTTGTTGCAATTTTGTATTAAAGTATATGTGAATTGTATTTAAATTTTGTGTGTGTGTGTGTATATATATATGAATGTTGTATGAAATTTGAAAAATAATTGTATAATGTCACTACCCAAATCCACGTGATTGGCACCCGACATACTATCTGATATGTGCGAACCAACACATATGATGCACCCAATACACATGCATGAGAACCAATTTAATTGTGAAGGCTCTTTGAAAAATATTGTAACGACCCGGTCAGTCGTTTTAAGAATTAGCGCCACGATCCCCTATTTACTGTTTCTTCCATGTCTATTTATGTTATTGGAACTTGTCGGAGCGTTGAGTAATGAAATCTGGGGTGATTTTGGACACATAGTCCATAAATGTGAAATTTAGCTTTAGAAATCTGGCCGTAGCTAGAGCTGTGTGAAGACGAATCCGGAATGGAATTCTGTCGACTCCGTTAGCTCCGTTTGGTGATCTCGGGGTTAGAAGCGTGATCGGAATGTGTTTTCGAGGTCGGTTGTGGATTTAGGCTTGAATTGGCTAAGTTAGAATTTCGGCCGATAGGTGAAATTTTGATATCGGACTCGAAATGGAATTCCGAAAGCGACAGCAGGTCCGTAATGTCATTTATGACCTGTGTGAAAAATTTGAGGTCATTCGAATGAGTTTAGACGTGTTTCGGCATCGGATGTGAATTCTAAAAATATCATAAGTTCTTAGGCTTGAATCTATGCATATTTGATGATTTTGATGTTATGAGATGTGTTTTTAAGGCTCGACCAAGTTTGAATGAAGTATTAGGGTTGGTTGGTAGTTTTGGTTGAGGTCCCGGGGGCCTTGGGTGTGTTTCGGGTGTTCAACAGAAATTCTTAGCCTTTAAGTCTTTGCTGGTTTTTCTACAGCTGTGTTTTACTCTCTGCGATCGCAAGGGTTCACCCGCGATCGCGTAAGGTAAAAGTGAGAGGTCCTGCAGTTGTTCTCTACGAACACAATAAAAGGTCTGCGATCGCAGTGTGTTGGAATCTTGGTCAACGCGATCGCATGACCAGGACCGCGTTCGCATAGAGTATTCTGGGTCTGGGAGAGTTTCAATATTTGTTCTACGCGGTCGTGTGGCCCCAACCGCGATTGCGTAGCTCTGGTTCCTCAAGGTTCACGATCGCGTACAGCTTTCTGCGATCGCATAGCATGATTCCAGGCGCGTGTTTCTTTACTCTCCGCGATTGCGACTCCTTGTCTGCGATCGCATATAACAAATGCCTGGGCAGTCTTTTAAAGACCCAAATCCGAGGATTTATGTTATTTTCACCATTTTCGAATTTGAGAGCTCGAGAAAGGCGATTTTTGGAGGTTTTTGCACCTGGGTAAGTGATTTCTATCCATTATAGATCAATTTCCATGATTCCAATCTTAAATCCAACCTTTAATTTCGAAAATCTTGGGTAGAAAATGGGAAAAATTGGATGAACTTCATAGATCGAATTATTGAGTTTTGGTTGGGTGTTTGACCTCCGATTTGAGAGATTATTATATGGTTAGACTCGTGAGTGAATGGGTGTCCGGAAAATATAAATTTTACCCGATTCCGAGACGTGGGCCCGGTGAACTTTCTGGGCGAATTTCCTAATTTCGAGTATTAGCTTATAAATAATTAGCTACTTTGTTCCCTTAAAGTGATATTTACACCATGCAATCGATTTGAATAGATTTGGGCCACCTGGAGTCAGATACTCTTGGCAAGAGCGTGTTATTGAGTTGATTAGAGCGATCAAGGTAAGTGGCTTTCCTAATTCTGTGTTGGGGACTTTCCCTTAGGCATTTTTATACTGATTTTGTTGTGTGGACGCCGTGTACGCGAGGTGACGAGTGCGTACACGGGTAATTTTTTCTAAAATCCTATTTTTACTCCCATGAAATCGCTCATTTTCATTCATATATTACTGTTTCCTATCTTAATCGAGTAGATAGCCTAAGAGTAAGCATGCCTACCTGTTCTTACTTGATTTCCTCTTATTTGCTACTTGTCACATCATGCTTAGGTAATTTTACTTTATCCTTACCTGTTGTTCTTCCTGGACTGTTTAGTTAAGCCATAATTGACATACTTCTGCTTTGCATATTTAAATTGGGACTACGGACCGAGATACGGGAGCTTTTCCCCTGTATTGCATTTCATATTTAAATTGGGACTACGGACCGAGATCCGGGAGCTTTCCCCTGTACTGAAATGCATATTTAAATTGGGACTACGGACAGAGATCTGGGAGATTTCCCCCTGTACTGCATAGCATATTTAAATTGGGACTACGGACTGAGATCCGGGAGCTTTCCCTGTGTACTGCATTGCACATTTACTATTGAGATATATGTTCTGCTGAGCCGAGGGCTCTCTTTTTGTTAATCCTGTTTATCATTGCTTATCTATTTTTCACTGTTTTAAATTGTATATATTGGCTTGTTTTACAAACTCAGTAGGGCCTCAACCTGACCTCGTCACTACTTGACTGGGGTTAGGCTTGGCACTTACGGAGTACCGAATGTGGAGTACTCACGCCCTTTTCTTGCGCATTTTTCCCCATGTGCAGATCCAGGTTCCAGCACCCAGTATCGTGGCTAGGAGTCGTCCTATCAGCAGCCAGGAGACCGCGAGGTAGTTCTGCCACGTCCGCAGAATCCCACGAGTCCCTTTCTACTCTAGTATAGGCATAGAAGACTGGTATATTTTTCCATTGTTTCATTGTATAGAGCTACATTTAGTACAGAGCTTGTGACTATGGTGATATTCCGGGTTTTGAGAAGTAAAAAAAATGTATATGCTGAGCAGCTACGTTATATCTACTTGAGATCTTTTCTGTCTTTATTTTATTGATTCTGTCATTTCTGCAAATTTTAGGCTTACCTAGTCATAGAGACTAGGTGTCGTCATGATACCTTTCGGAGGGTAAATTGGCTCGTGACAAACATATATATTTTCAAGTTAAATGATGGAAATTTTCCCAATTCAGAATCATATGAAATCTTTCATAATAATAACAATGAGAGTAGCAGTTTGTTTGGATGGCTGTTATACATCGTTTCATAATGTATCATATTGTATTGTATTGTACTGCATTGTTTGATGAATACAATATTTGGGTATATTGTATCGTTTGTCGTTATTTCATGATATCATGCACCAACAATATGAAGAATAAGTTTGCAATATTATAAAGAAAAATTATGATACGGGTTAAATTTATTATATAAAAAGATAAGGTAAATGATAAAATAAAATTATTTAATAATAGTGAAGGGTGAGATGAGAAAAAGACAAGATAACGATGCAACCACACCAAATCGGTTGTTAAATTAAGTAACACATTTCGTTGTTACGTAACGACGGATTTAACGATATGATACAATAAAATTTAAGTAACGACTAATACAAACATCGTATTTAAAGTAACAATATGATACAATACAATAGCTAACGACCATCCAAACAAGCTGTAAGTAAAATAAATATTTTTTTATTATGTCATGTACAATCCCATTACTACAACTTTTCACGACTATCTATGGAGTATTTATACCAAAGAATATAACTAAATACTTGGGCTAATACCCGACTAACATAAATTAAGAAAATAACATGATAGCTACCACGAGGCGTGGTGCCTCACCATATACCTCAGGAAGAGAGTCATCCTAGTCATGTCCGCATACCACGTATCATACCTCATCATGAGACTGTTAAGTAAGTGGGTCCCTAAGGGCTGAGTGAACCACATCGGTACTTAATAAGTGTCATAGATTTTCTCTAACTCAAGTTCCCGGGGCAAGATTTTACAAACACTATGCAACCAATATTTGATATAAAGTGATAAACAATTATATAAATCATGCTCTTTATCATTTAAAATAAAAAGACTAGTGAAGTATAAACCATGATATAGATTCTTAGAACATTTATATAAATCTAAGATTTTGAATAAAAACCATACAAAACCATTTCAATTTCATTAAGTCATTGAAATCAGTTCCGTCTCCTTAGGCCTAAACATAAGAAAGTCTTCTTTATCTTTCACCAGGAGTACCTAGGCGATCATCCAAGCAACAAGTATTTGATCCTACTTGTCTGGACAGCTTTCTGTAGTATCATACGAGTCGTCTTAACCTCATTACTTTAAGTAATGATCATTTTCCCTCTAAATGGGGGACTTCATCCACAAACCTCAGCTTAGCCTCTGAATGTGTCCCTACACCGGCACGTATATTTTCATGGTAACAAAGTTAATATTCGAACCAATCTCGGTCATCTCCACTAGTACTCCCAAAACATTTGTATATCAAAAATATATTCATAGTATAATTTCCTCAAAGGATCTATTTTAATCAAATCATGATTTTCATAGCCAACTCAAACCATTTGAACAAAATCAAATGATTAACCTTTTTCATGTTAAAGCCTTTAGCAATTAACATCGATCCAAAGATACAGCAAGTGCTTCCTTTATTGAAATTTCAAAAGAAAAACCTTTTTCATAAAACATATCTTTAGTACTCAAGCACTTTATATTCTTATAAACAAACATATTTTGATAAAAGTTATAACATTTTTCTTAAGTGTTTTCTTGAAAATAAGTATTAAAAATAAGATTTTTATTATCACATGACACTTCAAAATCAACGAACTTAGAAATACATGGTGACATCCTTCCCGCTTATCCTCACAAGTACGGATGCACATTTACAAGTAATATCATGGATTAACAAATCATGCCTTAAGGGAGAATCTCTCAAGAAGAGTAAGTCATAATAAACTTACCTCGACCTTCAAGCTCTAAAAATACTACAATGGCCCAATTGATTAAAAGGCTCAAATATCGTCCATAATTTAATATCTACCACTAGATATCCCAACTACATCAAAATAATATGAAAAGATTCATAAATATCCATTTAGGTTTCACAATTTGGCAACAAGCCTTCAACCATCTGTAACGACCCGGCCGGTCGTTTCGAGAGTTATAGCTCATTTTCCCTCATTTCTGCTTCTTTTGTGCTTTATAACTGTGTTATGTTTTACTGCGTTAGTTGGTTCGGCTCCGGAGTGGTTTCGGAGTGGATTGAGACACTTAGTCTCTTAATCGGAAGTTTAAATTGGAAAAGTCTACCAGATGTGGACTTGTGTGTAAACGACCTCGGATTTGAATTTTGATGATTCTGTTAGCTTCATTAGGTGATTTTTAACTTGGGAGCGCATCCGGAATCTGATTTTCAGGTCCGTAGTAGAATTAAGCTTGAATTGGCGAAAGTTGAAATTTTGACGATTTTGGCCGGCAATGGAAATTTTGATATCAAGCTCGTATTGGATTTTCATAAGTTTGAGTAAGTCCATAGTGTCATTATCGAATTGTGTGTAAAATTCTAGGTCATTCAGATGTGATTTGATATGTTTCGATGTCGCTGTAGAATTTAGAAATTTCAAAGTTCATTAGGCTCAAATTCGTGTGTAATTCGTGCTTTTGATGTTGGTTTAGGTGATTTGGGGGTTCGGTTAAGTTTGTATGAAGTTTTGGGGCTTTTTTATAGGTTTGGTTGAGGTCCCAAGGGCCTCAGGTGAGTTTTGGGTGGTTAACGGATCATTATTGGTCTACGCGTTCGCGGAGGTGCGATCGCAATGTGAGAGGTCAGTAAAGGTTCACGTTCGCGAGTAATTGATCACGTTCGCGTAGAAGGGAATTTTGGTCTGAGGCAATATGTGCTTCGGGAACACGAGGGTGCTTCCACGTTCGCTAAGGAGGCGTACCTGGGTAGAATAAAAGATTCAAAAATGAGAGTTTTTAGTTCATATCACAAAATTGAATTGGGAGCTCGGTAGAAGGCGATTATTGGAGAGATTCTGGCGTGGGTGTTTGGGGTAAGTGATTTTTACCTAGTTTTAGTTAATTCCCATGATTATGTCCTTAATTTCATCATTAAATTAGTGATTTGGAGTGGAAAATTGTGAAAATTTGAGAAAAGTTCTTATGCCGAATTTTGGAGTTTTGATCGAGATTTTGGTATCGGATTTTAGTAAAGTTGGTATGGTTAGACTCGTGAGTGAATGGATGTTCATAATTTTTCACTTTTACCCGATTTTGAGATGTGGGATCGGGGAGGCTTTTGGGCAAATTTCCAATTTCTTGCTTTAGCTTTGATTTCAGTAGATAGATTAGTTCCTTGTAGTTGTATTTATGTTATGTAATTGATTTTGGCTAGATTTGGATCATTCAGAGTCGGATTTTCGTGGAAAGAGCATTGTTTCAGATTGATTTGAGCTTGGTTTGAGGTAAGTGACTTGCCTAACCTTGTGTGGAGGAACTCCCCTTAGGATTGCAACTGTTTTTGATATATGAGCGTCGTGTACGTGAGATGACGAGTACGTACACGGGCTAATTATTGTAAAAACTCGATTTCTACTAAGTAATAACCAGTTTTCCTTCTTATTTGAATCTTATCAGCATGTGTAGTACCCTGTTAGACTAGAATAGCATGTCTACTTGCCTTAACTGTTTATCTGAACTACGTGCAACATGTTTAGTGAATTTACCTATTTTTCCTTAACTTTTTCTTATGATGAATTGTAGGATTCCATATTGTAATTATTGAATTCTATTGTTTGGGCTGCATATTTACTCTTGGACTATGGAACGGTATTCCAGGAGATCCCCTTGTTCTGCATATTTACTTTGGGAGTACAGAACGGTATTCCAAGAGATCCCCATGTTCTGCATATTTACTTTGGGACTACGGAACGTATTCCGGGAGATTCCCTTGTTATGCATATTTACTTTGGGACTACGGAACGGTATTCCGGGGATCCCCTTGTCTAGCATATTTACTTTGGTACTACGGAACGGTATTCAGATAGATCCCCATGCACAATTATGTTTGACTACGAGATGGTATCTCGGGAGATCCCTTACTGTATTTCTGTGTACTGAGGTATTGCCTTCTATGATTTCTTACTCGTTAAATTTCAGTCTTTATTTTACTGCGATATTTCATTCTACGTTGCTTTACTATGTATATATATACTGGTAGGGCTCTGACCTGTCCTCGTCACTACTAGGTCGAGGTTAGGCTTGTCACTTACTGGGTACCATTGTGGTGTACTCACGCCCTTTCCTGCACATGTTTTTCGTGTGCAGATCCAGGTTCTTCTTACCATCCTCGCTCGTAGTTGCAGCCACTGCTGTCAGAGACTTCAAGGTACATCTGATAGCGCCCATAGATCCTCGGAGTCCCCCTCTATCATCTTATGTTCATTTTTTCCTCTTTCTGTTAAAATGATCTATATAATAATTAATACTTCTTAGTAGCTTGTCACTTACGGTGTCCCAGGTTTGGGAATTGTTTTGTACATCTCGGGAGTTGATAATTGTATATGTCGAGCGGCATTCAATTTCTTATTTAGGTTATGGTTACTGATAGCTATTAATGTTCATGCTTTCATTTCTTTTTCCGCGAAGTGTTAGGCTTACCTAGTCGTAGGGACTAAGTGCCGTCACAACAAATTCACGGAGGGAGAATTGGGGTCGTGACAAGTTGGTATCATAGCTCTAGGTTCATAGGTATCGTGAGTCACAAGCTAGTTTATTAGAGTCTCGCGGATCGGTACGGATATGTTTGTACTTATCTTCGGGAGGCTATGGAACTGTTAGAAACAATCACACTTATTTGATTTCCTTGTCGTGCGAATTATTGACATCAAATTCTAAAATTTTCTATTCTATATTTTCTCATAGATAATGAGGACCCGTACCAGTAGATCTGACGATCAGGAACCCGAGCCCCTTGCTAGAGCCGCCAGAGGCCGGGGTCGGGGTAGAGGACGACCATGCGGTGCAGTCAGAGCACTCGCATGAGCTACGATAGAGGAGCCCCCAGTAGCTCCAGCTGGAGGGAAGGCATCAGAGGTTCCTATTGTTGCACCAACCCTCTAGGAGACTCTAGCCCACTTCATGAGTATGTTCAGCACCTTAGCTCAGGCTGGATTGATCCCACTAGCTCCCGCCACATCTCAGGCCGGGGGAGAGGAACATACTCCCGCAGCCCGTACTCCTAAGCAGAGGGTCCAGGTTGATCAGTCCCTAGAGTTTATTCTTATGCCGCTGGTAACTCTGGTTCAGCATGAGACCAGGACAGCCACTTCTGAGGCGGAGCAGCTCAGACTTGAGAGGTACAAAAAGTACCACCCACCTACTTTTAGTGGATTGGCTTCAGATGATGCTCAAGGTTTTCTGGAGGAGTGTCATCGTATTTTTCGTACTACGGGAATAGCAGAGACTAGTGAGGTTTCTTTCACCACTTTCCAGCTTAGAGGAGCAGCCTATCAGAGGTGGCATGCTTATGAGCTTAGTAGTCCGGACGAGGCAGCCTCACTCACATGGACTCAGTTCTCGGATATGTTTTTGAGAGAGTATGTTCCTCAGAGCCTCAGGGATGCATGGCGTGCGGAGTTTGAGCACCTGCGCCAGGGTTCTATGATTGTGTCAGAGTATGCACTCTGTTTCAGTGAGTTGGATCGACATGCACCGGCCTTGGTTGCCACCGTTCGGAAGAGGGTTCGTCGCTTTATTGACGGACTCCACCTGAGTATCAGGACCAGTATGGCCAGGGAGTTAGAGATTGATATCTCTTTTCAACAAGTCGTGTGTATTGCTAGGAGAGTAGAGGGCATGCTTGCCCGAGACAGAGAGGAGAAAGAGGCCAAGAGGTCTCGAGAGACTGGTTATTATTCTGGAGCTCGTGCCCAGCAGCTCGCCATGGTAGGGGTTATGTGAATCGCCCTGTTCATTCAGATCTTCCAGCCGCCAATGGTGTTCCAGCTCCTTCCAGTCCCAAGGAGCCTTATCATGCACCGCCAGTATCTAGTATGCCTCCTGCTCGAGGTGCTATTAGCGGCTAGTCTAGCAGACCTGGACCAAGTCATTCACAATAGCCACGTCCTTCGAGGGGTTGTTTTGAGTGTGGAGACACTCGCCATATGGTGAGGGATTGCCCCAGACTTAGGAGGGGTGCACCTCCATAGACTTCTCAGCCACCACGTGCTCTAGCGGGTCCTACGGCCATGCTTCCAGCACCAGCTACCGCCCCACCTGCTCAGCCAGCTCAAGGTGGAGGTCGGGGAGGCCGAGGTTGCCCTAAAGGGGGAGGCCATGTTAGGTATTATGCTCTTCTGGCTCGTTCAAATGTAGTTGTTTCCGACTCTTCATTATTGTTCCAGTTTTTCATAGATGTGTCGATATTATTTGACTCAGGCTCTACGTATTCATATGTGTCTTCTTATTTTGCTCCACATTTGGGCGTATCTCGGGATTCTTTGGGTTCCCATGTTTACGTATCTACTCCTGTGGGAGATTCTCTTATTGTGTACTGTGTATATCGGTCATGTTTGATTGATCTTAGTATTTTTGAGACCAGAGCTGATTTATTATTACTCAACATGATAGATTTTGATGTTATCTTAGACATGGACTGGTTGTCACCCCATTATGATATTCTTGATAGTCACGCTAAGACCGTGACGTTGGCTATGCCAGGCTTACCACGATTAGAGTTGAGGGGTACCTTAGAGTATACTCCCCGCATGGTTATTTCATTTCGTAAGGCTCAACGAATGGTTGAGAAGGGGTGTGACGCGTATTTAGCTTATGTGAGAGATGTCAATATTGATACCTCTATAGTTGAGTCAGTTCCAGTAGTGAGGGATTTTCCAGATGTGTTTACAGTTGATCTTCCGGGCATGCCGCCCGACAGAGATATTGATTTTGGCATTCATTTGTTGCCAGGTACTCAGCTCATTTCTATTCCTCCTCAACGTATGGCTCCTCCTGAGTTGAAGGAGTTGAAGGAGCAATTGCATGAGTTTCTTGATAAGGGCTTCATTCGGCCCAATGTGTCACCTTGGGGTGCTCCGGTCTTCTTTGTGAAGAAAAAGGATGGTTCTATGCGTATGTGTATTGATTAACGCCAGCTGAACAAAGTTACAGTGAAGAACAGGCACCCATTGCCTCACATTGATGACTTATTTGATCAGTTATAGGGCACCATGGTGTTTTCCAAGATTGACTTATGTTCAGGCTATCATCAGTTGAAGATTCGGGAGCCAAATATCTCGAATATTGCTTTTCGGACCAGATATGGTCCCTATGAGTTTAGCATATCTTCCAGCAGCAGAGAAAACCTTAGCATTGGATGTTCAGGCCTTAGCCAGCCAGTTTATGAGATTGGATATTTCTGAGCGGAGTCGGGTATTGGCTTGTGTGGTCTCTAGGTCTTCTCTTTATGATCGTATCAGGAAGCGTCAGTAGGACAGATTTCGGCGAGGTGATACTAGAGATGTGACTATTGGCGATGATGGCGTGTTAAGGATGCAGGGCAGGATATGAGTGCCTAATGTAGATTGGCTTCGGGAGTTGATTCTTGAGGAGGCCCACAGCTCACGGTATTTTATCCGTCCGGGTGCCGCGAAGATGTACTAGGATTTGAGACAACACTATTGGTGGAGGAGGATGAAGAAGGATATAGTTGGGTTTGTGGCTCGGTGTCTCAACTGTCAGCAGGTTAAGTGGAGCATTAGAGACCGGGTGGCTTTCTTCAGAGGTTAGAGATCCCAGAGTGGAAGTGGGAGCGGATCAACATGGATTTTGTAGTTGGGCTCCCACGGACTTCGAGCAAGTTCGACATTATTTGGGTGGTTGTGGATCAGTTGACCTAGTCCGCGCACTTCATTCCATTGGAAACTACTTACTCTTCAGAGCGGTTGGCTGAGATTTTGATCCGAGAGATTGTTCGCCTTCATGGTGTCCCAATTTCCATCATTTCAGATAGAGGCACACAGTTTACGTTGAAGTTTTGGAGGGTCGTACAGCGAGAGTTGGGTACTCAAGATGAGTTGAGCACAACCTTTCACCCTCAGACAGACGGATAATCAGAACGCACTCTCCAGATATTGGAGGACATGTTACGCGTTTGTGTCATTGGTTTTGGGAGTTCATGGGACCAATTTCTGCCGCTCATGGAGTTTGCATATAACAACAGTTATCAGTCGAGCATTCAGATGGCTCCGTACGTGGCTTTATATGGGAGGCAATGTAGATCTCCAGTGGGATGGTTTGAGCCGGGTGAGGCTAGGCTCTTGGGTACGGACTTGGTCCAGGATGCACTAGACAAAGTGAAATTGATTCAGGAGCGGCTTCGCATGGCGTAGTCCAAGCAGAAGAGTTATGCGGATAGGAAGGTCCGTGATGTGTCTTTCATGGTCAAGGAGAAGGTTCTACTAAAAGTATCACCCATGAAGGGTGTTATGAGGTTTGGGAAGAGGGTAAAGTTGAGCCCTCGGTTCATTGGGCCTTTTTGAGGTAATTTAGAGGATATGGGAGGTGGCTTACAAGCTTGCCTTGCCACCTAGATTGTTGAGTGTGCATCTAGTATTTCATATTTCTATGCTTCAGAAGTATATCGATGATCCGTCCCATGTTTTGGATTTCAACACAGTTCAGTTGGATGATGATATGACTTATGAGGTGGGGCTGGTGGCCATTTTGGGGAGGCAGGTTCGGAAGTTAAGGTCAAAGGATATAGCTTCAGTGAAGGTGCAGTGCAGAGGTCAGCCTATGGAGGAGACCACTTGGGAGACCGAGCGGGAGATGCAGAGCAGATATCCACACCTATTTGAGACTCCAGGTATGTTTCTAGACCCATTCGATGACGAACATTTGTTGAAGAGGGGGAGGAAGTAACGACCCGGCCGGTCATTTCCAGAGTTATAGCCCTGTTTTCCCCATTTCTACTTCTATTGTGCTTTACAACTGTGTTATATTTTATTGGGTTGGTTGGTTCGGGTCCGGAGTGGTTTTGGAGTGAATTGAGACACTTAGGCTCTTAATCGGAAGCTTAAGTTTGAAAAGTTGACCGAATGTCGACTTGTGTGTAAACAACCTCGAATTTGAATTTTTATGGTTTCGTTAGCTCCTCTAGGTGATTTTGGACTTAGGAGCGCATCCGGAATGTAATTTTGAGGTCCGTAGTAGAATTAGGCTTGAATTGGCGAAAGTTGGAATTTTGCCGATTTTGGACGGCACTGGAAATTTTAATATCGGGGTCGTATTGGATTTCCAGAAGTTGGAAGAGGTTCATGGTGTCATTATTGACTTGTGTGTAAAATTTGAGGTCATTCAGACGTGATTTCATATATTTCGACGTCGTTTGTAGAATTTGGAAATTTCAAATTTCATTAGGCTTGAATCCATGTGTAATTCGTGTTTTTGATGTTGGTTGAGGTAATTTGAGGGTTCGACTAAGTTTGCATGAAGTTTTGGGACTTGTTGGTAGGTTTGGTTGAGGTCCGAGGGCCTCGGGTGAGTTTTGGGTGGTTAACGGATCATTATTGGCCTTTGAGTGATAGCTGATATCTGCTGGTTTTTTATGTTGCTGGTTTCCTCTTACGCGTTCGCAAGGCAGGTCTCGCGTTCGCAAAGTGTACCTGGAGGATGAGGGGGATTTGTTCTTCACGTTCGTGCAGAAAAATACGCGTTCGCAAAGGTTTGGGAGTAGAGTGCATCGCGAACGCGAGTTGGGAAACGCATTTGCGAAGAAGAGAAGAGGCAACTGGGGACCCGTTCATTTGGTTTACGCGTTCGCGGAGGTGCGGTCGCAATCGCGATGAGAGGAGTCAGTAAAGATTCGCATTCACGAGTGGTTGATCGGGTTCGCGTAGAAGGGAATTTTTGTCTGAGGCAATTTGTGCTTCGCGAACGCGAGGGTGCTTCCGCGTTCGTGAAGGAGGCGTACCTTGGTGGAATAAAAGATTCAAAACACGAGGTTTGTTAGTTCATATCACAAAATTTAATTGGGAGCTTAGTAGAAGGCGATGTTTGGTGATATTCTTGCGTGGGTGTTTGGGGTAAGTGATTCTTACCTAGTTTTGGTTAATTCCCATGATTATGTCCTTAATTTCTTCATTAAATTAGTGATTTGGGAGGGGGGAATTGGGAAAATTTGAGAAAAGTTCTTAGGCCGAATTTGGAGTTTTGATCGAGATTTTGGTATCGGATTTGAGTAAATTTGGTATTGTAAGACTCGTGAGTGAATGGGTGTTCATAATTTTTTACTTTTACCCGATTCCGAGACGTGAGCCCGGGGAGGCTTTTGGGGAGAGTTTCCATGTGAGACCCCATGTGTTTTTTTTTTTTT
>ML351242.1:0-21187 GCA_005239505.1 Nicotiana paniculata | reverse complement strand
TCTTCTATTTCTTCAATATATGCCAATGTGAATTCTCAATTAATTTTTACATCATAATTGAACTGGGATGGCCAACCGGTCATGCAAACTAATATTTGTTTCAGTAAACCTCTAGTTTACTTGTGACATGTGATCCCATCATCATGCTTATAGAAGAAAATCCGGGTAACCTTTTATATTTACCCGGTATAATTATAGTAATAAGAAGATATTCAATCTTACTTTTATTTTTAGTCTCAATATGACAACCACTTTGGTTAGTATATTTGAAACTCAAAAAGTTCCTTTTGAGACTTACTACAATATCAATGTCATGAACAATTTTATTCATTCGGGTAGTAACAAATTAGCTCTTCTGGAGCTCTTTATTGATTTGTTACTACAAGACTTTTTTCTCACCATTCATATGGTGAATGTCCCCTTCACAGAGAAAAATTAAATTATTATAGTCATGGCCAATCATCATAAGCAAAATCATTTCTTGCTTTAATTTTTCCTTTAATAACCTTTAATAAGGCATGTCAAAATATTTTTGGCGTACGCGACCAATGACATATTCATGTAACCACACAGTAATATTCATTATCTTTCTTTCTCTCAAACCTCTCTTAGAAGTGAGTTGTGATGTGTATCCAATCATGCATTGAACGTCTTTGTTCATCACTTTTATCACATATTATTACATTCACCTTCAGGAAGGAATCTGCATTCTCAATACTTATCACAAGTCACATTCTCTTCAAATAATGGAGTATAATTATCGCAACGTGCTTTATAAATTTTTCATACCAATTTGATGGTAAACATTTCCTTCACTTTTTGAAGGATTACTTCGAGAACCCTTATTGTTCTCCTTTTATAGTTACCATAGTGATGACAATTATTATTTCATCTCTTACCATGCCCTCGTACATTCGTACAGTTTTCTTTAAGTAGGACGGGCTTCATAGTTTTTTATCAAAAGTGCATTTTTCGCCTCAATCATCATTTTATCATCATTATGGTGCATTGGGACTCAAATCATGGTCTTATCCGTATAAAGACATGTTATGCCATAATGAGTTAGGACTCAAACCCAGCTCTTATCATCATGGTGCACCAGGACTTGAACCCGATGTCTTAACCTCATGGTGCGCAGGGATTTGAACCCTTCGTCTTATCCTTAACCAATATCATAATAGACCAAAATGCACTATGACTCACCCTTGAGCCTTTGAAAAGTATTACCACTTTGATAGGTCCATAATGATGTGGATGTAGATCTCTGCCCGATCTCGTGTCCTAATACATTTAATTTTATTTACAATGATGTTAATATATAGTAATCTACATGCACTTGATTAATATTATGTCACGGCCCATTTCCGGTGTCGTGATGGAGCCCGTCATGGTACCAGGTAAGCCACCCATTTTATCTAACTAAATATAATTTTCCATAAAACGCCATTTTTAACAAGTCTGAAATCAATGACAATAATAATAAATCCAGTATTTTTGGATAAAACCAGTTTATGAAATTAAAAGACCAAACCTTACTAACGCCGGATCCAGTGTCACACAGTCATGAGCTGCTAATACTAACTAAAATCAAACGAAATGACTAACATAGTCTGAAAATAAATACGACAGATAGAAAGGAAAGAGAAGACGAGATCGCGGTCGCCAGCTGCTACCTCGTCAACTCTGATGAAACTGATGCGCTCCCTGGAACGAGCTAAACTCCTCTGTACCTGGATCTGCACATAAGGTGCAGAGGGTAATGTGAGTACACCAACTCAGTAGTAACGAAACCAAACTACGGGCTGAGAGGTAGTGACGGACTAAACCTCCGACAATTCAAAGAACAGTATATAAATTGGACATGACAGTAATATATCAGGAAATAAATACGATGTATCAAGATATGTCTGTAACCCCGCATACTAGCATGAATGCATATGGAATCATGAATGTTGTGTACTCATTAATCGAGCTCTCATAAGGTGTTCCACTCAGTACTAGAATACGGCATTCAGGCCCAGGGAAGTCCATCCCGGATATTACATAAACACAAGTGACACAGTCATTAAGTACTGAGGAAAACAGCTGATCCAGCCCCCACGGAGAAATCCATCTCCGGAACATAATAACCACGGAAAAATCCATCTCTGGAACATAACAACCACGGAGAAATCCATCTCCGGAATATCTGTGCGCTCACTAGGGGTGTATAGACTCCGGAGGGGCTCCTTTCAGCCCAAGCGCTATATCAAGCCAACGAAGGCATGATTTCAGGATCGCTGCGGTGTGCAGTCCGACCTCATAACTGTCTCAAACTTGGCTCTAAGCCTCACTCAGTCAGTACCTTCCAGTCTCACTTAGAATGCTCTAACATATGCAATGCAGCCCAAACCAATGATAATATAAATAAACTAGCAACTTACGAGACTGAGGCATGAAACATATACTATAACAGGACTGAGTACATAAAAACAATAATCACAGATAGAGACAGCAATAATGGACCATTCCGATCTAAACACATCGGCGTGAAGCCTTAACAGTTATACTTAGCATGACTTCTATTTCGTTCAAGGTAATTACCACCTTCACAGTACAATATCAATCTGGGATAACCAATAGACAGTGCCATGGGATGATCCAGGCTACAAATATTCGGTAAACGCCCGCATGCCCGTCACTTGGCAAGTGCGTCACCTTAATTAACAACAAATATCAAATAGTTTGGGGTTTCGAACCCTCAGTTCCAAGTTTGGAAGCGTTACTTACCTCAAAACCGGCTAATACACTACTCCGCAATGCCCTTGCCTCTAAATTCGGCCTCTGAGTGCTCCAAATCTACCAAGTTCAGATTTTTATCATCAATATATGCTTAAGAAACAATTTTAAATTGAAAATATCGAAATTCACCCAAAAATCCGAAACCGGTCAAAACCCGACCCCCGGGCCTGCATCTCGAAACTCAGAAATTTTTACATAAAAGTGTTCTTCATCCTCCCACGGTTCCGTACATACAAATAACATCAAAATCAGAGTCCGTTTGACCCCTCAAATCGACCCCTAAAGGTCTCTTATCCTCAAGCCCCAAAATCCCATTTTTCTACTGTTTTATCAAGAATTTACACTGCTTTTATGTTCTACAATCATCCATGATCGAGTTTTAATAATCAAAATACTTACCTCTATGAAGAACAAGGATTTCCCTCTTCAAAACTCGTCCCCAAAGCTTTTTCCCGTACAAGAATGGTATAAAATAAGGGTTAAGTCGCAGAAGGGTTTAATTAATTATGCCCAGTGATTCCTTCACCGTGATCGTGGACTCCCTGTCGCGATCGCGTAGCAGCACTATCCAATCCCATGCGATCGCATCTCTCCTCACGTGATCTCGAAGACCAATCGACCTTGCCCCTACGCGCCTGCCTTATCCCTACGCGATCGCAACACTCTTCACGCGATCGCACTGCTCAACCTCTGCGATCGCAAACACACCTATGCGATCGCAGAGAGTAAAATTTTGCCCTCACAATTTGCACTACGCGATCGCGAATGTATCCCTGCGATCGCGTACAAGGACACCAGATTTTTCAGTAGGTTCCTAAGGCCAAAAATGCCCGTTAACCACCTGATATCAATCCTGAGCCCCTCGGGACCCCAACCAAAGTTACCAACAACACATACCATAACATCATTCAAACTTAGTTGCACTCTCAAAACATCAAAACTAACATCAAGACACCAAATCTACATTGGATTCAAGTCTAAGAACTTTGAAATTTCTAAAATCCTCCAACAATGCTGAAACTACCCAAAACAACTCCGATTAACCTGAAATTTTGCAGACACATCCAAAATGGCATTACGAACCTGTTCCAACTTCTGAAATTCCATTCCAACCCCGATAAACTATTTTCTACTGCTGTACGAAAATCGCCACAAACTAACTTTCGCCTATTCAAGCCTAATTCTACACCGGACATCACAAAAATATTCCGAACACTCTCCTAAGTCCCAAATCACCTAACGAAGCTATCCGAGCCATAAAATCCGCATTCCGAGGTCTTTTACCAATAAGTCAACTCTCAGTTGACTTTTCTCATTATAAGGCTATCTTTTAAAGACTAATTTACTGAATTCTCATTGAACCATTCTGATTTCAAGCCTATCGACTCTAACACATCAATAATAGAATAACCAATCCATGATAAGTCAATGACAACAATAAAAATGCAAGTTCTACGTAACGACAGACCGGATCGTTACATATTAATAAGAATATGCAATAGTTATATAACATGAGAATTTCACTAATGAAAGAAAGGTTCCTTGGTTATTTACTTATAAAGAATAAACTTTGATCATAGTCAAATGTATACAACAAGCACAACTAAAAATGTGCATGTAAACTCTTATTTCTAAGATTGATTTGAGTATAAATGAGCAAAATTCAATCCTAACCAATACTTTCATTTTTATTTTGTCAGATCTCTCCTTCTTAGTTATTACTAACTAAATTTAAATCCCTGTTAGTAGGAGGCTTAATTTAAAGATACTTGCAACATATCTTAAGCTTGAAATTATAACTAAAGAAAAATATATTTCATGTGTTTTCAAAAATTATTTCTAATAAACTTTATGTTTAGAATGCTAAAATCTAGCTTCCAAATATGATGATGTTGCACTATAAAATTCTAAAAATTTTAACCACAATATGTACTATTAAAAATAGATGTATGCATTTCAAACTAAAATAGAAGAACATGCGATATCAGTTTCTAAGGTGCCTTGGAGTGAACTTATGGAAAAAAATTAAAAATTAATTTACTTGTCAACAAGAGAGATGAACAATAACTTATAGAGAAGTTCCTAAATAGATTAGCTATTCATGCAATGACCGACCAGAGGCATCAATTAGAAAAATAAAGTATTTACTTACATTTTCCTTACTTGGATATAAAAATGCTCACAATTGCGACAAAAGTTCTGTTACTTATGCAAAGTATACTAGGAATTAGTGAGCTAGTAAGATTAGAGCATTCGTGCTGATAACGTGTTAAGAAACTTAGCTCAAAGTAACAATATAAAATAAGAAAATAGACAAGAATGTAGAGAGAAATAAAGGAGAGATTCTTATTTCTTCCATTTATTCAAATATGTACAATGTGATGCCCAAACCCTGTATTTATAGGATGATATTTTGGAAATACAAAGTGATGTCATGAACATGGTATTTTCTATTGAGATCATGGAGATCATGGAGGGGATTATGGAGGTGTGAGAGTTACAACAATAATTGTAAAAAGTAATGAGAGATTAATGAAAAAGAGTAGTGGGAATAACTTCTTTAGGAATTATAAACATCCACTACATAATATAATATTTCATAATAATATTTGTAATTTAAGCTAATCGAAAAAAAGAAGTTAAAGATAAAAGCTAGAAATTTAATATTGAGTTATTAACGTCCGTTGGAAGAATTTTGAGATGTCATCATTATTTAAAACTACAATAAAAGAATAATCTCTCTTCAAGCTAATCTATAACTAATATATCGTGTCCTTATCACAATAGACTAATTTCATATAGCGTTTTTTAAAATTTTTTATCCTTGTAACTGTGAAGATACACTGCACAAAGCACTAGGTAATAAATAAATTATATTCGTAATTGCGTAAGAGGATCCTCTTGGAGATTATCCAGCATAAATAAACAAGCACAAGGCCACATTAGTTCAATTAATTTTTTTGTGGTTAGGTCATAGATTCCTGTACATGATGGACAAGATAATGTGGGCTAACTGGCTAAGCAAAGGTGTGCTAGAGATTATTAATTGTAAAATGGATATTTGTATAAAATAAGAAGGTTAAAGAAATCCCTAGTTATGCTACAAGCTAATGTTAATATTCTATCTTTTTGGCAAAAGAGAAGCTCAAAAGTGGTTCTTCTAGGGATTTGATAGGCTTTTTTGTATGAATAGTTAATGGATTTCCCATATATGGAAAATCTTTTGGATATTGGACCTATGTACAAGCTCACATCGTGTATTCTAACTCCCAAGTCCTAACTACTCCTAAATTTGTGCCTATATTCAATTTTAAAGTAGTTCGAAGTTCAAGAATTTATTTTCCTGGGAGAGAATTAAAGTAGTATAAATTATTTGATCTATAAGAGATACGATAAAATATTTAAGACTTTTTAACAAGTTTCGAAAGTATGTACTCCTACCACCTACTTTTAACTCCCTTTTGGCACATTATCTCACTAGAATTTTACTATATATTAAATAGTGATGTTTTAACTTCAATCCCACGTAAGAGGGGTTGATTTGTGTGGTGTCCAATTTTTCGCGTGCATTGATTATAGAAGGACATGGTTCTTCTAAGTGTTCCTTAACCTACTATTGCTGATATAGTAAATGCGGAAAGTACATAACACAAGTATTTTTACGTGGAAAACATTCGGCTCAAAAGGTGAAAAAACCACGACCCACTACCCTGTAGGATTTTCCCAAACACTCCACTAAATCACTGAGCCAAAACAGCATTTACAAAATACTTTGTAAGCCTAAGGATTAACACTAATCCCGTTGTGACAACCAGCCTCTAATTATTGCGACAACTTCAAGTTAACTCTAACGTGAATACCCAGAGTACCTATTACAATTGCCTCTAAATAAAGCTGAAAGGTACAAGTTGAAAACCACCTACTACAATTGAACTAGAATAAAAGATAGACACTTGGAACTGGTTCTTCTATCTGGTTCATGTAGCTTCAGGTTCGCACACTTGAATCACACAAGTATTGTTGAAAAATGCCTTGTTATTTTGCTCTCAACTCACGTTTAACTTCTGCTTTTGTGCGTACATGTAGAATGAGAACATCCTGCCATATATAGAGTTAGTAGACGAAGAAACAACTAGAGTTCTAATGCTACTCTTCCTTGGTGGAAGAGTTCTAGTTGTTCTCAACTTCTAACTCCTTCCTTATATTGGACCCGTCCCATTAGGATCAATTGCAGTGAATACAAATTTATTAGCCGGATTTTTTTTTAGCCATCCCTTCGATCAAATAGGCGTTTCTAGCTCTAGTTTCGGATGAGCTTCTCCCAATTATGTCTAGTAATAGAATAGGGCGTCTTGCTCTGACCAAGACTCCACTTTTTGCTCCGTCCGCTCAAGGAAGAATTTCTTCTGATATTGCGGTTACTCTTTTAGAATCTCGAATCAAACAAACAAAGAAGGGAATCCCGTTGAGTTCTTACGCTTTCATGTTGACGACTCAATTCATTCTATTACTATAGTTACGGAGGTACTTCTATTATCAGATAAGGCAGAATCAGAACCTGGAGATCAACCCACTGCTGATGAAGTGCCCCATACCCGCACTAAGGGGTAACCTGAGATAAGGTATGGAAGCAGTCTGATTATTTCCACTTGAGTCGACTTAAGCAATGGACTCGACACCAATGGGGCGGGATTGGTCATTTTCTAGCTTACTCTGCTAGAACTATTGTGACTTCCATGCTACTAAGCTAATAAGATCGGGAGAAAAAGCCCAGTCTGGTCTGAGGAGGAGTGGGACTGTGAAATCTGCAGCAAAGGGAAAGGACTTTCACCAGTTTCTTGAGTGAGAAGTGGTATCTTCTCAATCTTCGATCGATCATTCTATGCACCGTCGGAGATTACCCATATATGGATGAATAACCGTGAAGTTCGACAATCTTTTGAGGGAGGGGAGTCTGCGCCCCTTCCTTCTTCTAATANGGGGGGGGCTGAATAGTGTTCTCTTTGAGTAAGGAGTCCTTCTCCTTATCAATTATGCAACCTTTTCGATCAGAAGATATCAGATATATCAAGTTAAGCCTATCTCCTTCATGTCCTCCCTTATGCTCAATTTTTCCTGTGTCTGTGTACACAGGGGATGGACCTGGTTCATGCATGAAATTCCTTTGTCAATCTTCAAAACAAAACTTCACTTGGGCCAACAAATTTCCCATTTTTGATGATGACAAACTCTGTGCTTTTCATAAGCTTAAGTCTGTTTCAACTCAGCTCAACATCAACATAATGTTAGAACACCTTTTTATCACTTATCATCAAGGACCAGGTTCATTAGGTTATAAACATCACTATTCAAAGCACAACCTTTTTTTCCCTTTTGTCATCATCAAAAAGTTGCATAAATATGTAAGATAACGAGATTTTAAAAATATGGCCACTGGGGATACTTAAAATGCAATCATGCATTAATTATCATATATCAATCTAAGGATATTAACCATCAAGGAAATAGAAACAAACAATTAGAGAAAAATACAGTGAATTTTATTGACGATTTATAAGATCCTACCACAAAGCATAAGAAGAATAAAAATATTGGTACATGAGAAAAAGAAATAAAAATCCCGTACTGGGTCACTGGTTGATCTACACTAGGCTAGGAGGCTTAAGGCTGAGAAGGACCAGGTTCTTGGTTTTTGGCTTGGAGTAATTTCAGCATATCCTAAAGAATGTCACCATTCTTCTCATTTTCTTTAGCCAGCTCAGCTCTAAGAACATCTCTCTCAGTCTCCACTTCTGCCAACCTCTTCTTCATCCTATCAATCTCAGCATCTTTAGCCCCACTCTCTTGCACCAAGGCTTGCACTTTGCTATTCACTGCTACCTTCTTGGATGAACCAGGTTCTTTAGGAGTAGTTTGGACTTCATAGTCACAAGTAGTCAAAGTATTTGCGCCAAAATGATCCTTGCTTGTACCAACCTCCCATTTCTTGATGGGTACCTTGAAATGTGCAAGTACAACCGTGAGAATAAAGCCATAGCATATGGCATGAGTCTTGGTGTCATTTAGAACCCTATCAAGAAGCTAGATTGTAAACCCAGGCTAATTAATTTGCCTCACACTCTCCAAACATTTCATGAGGACCAAGTCCATGAATGTGGCAATGTGCCTCCTTTCCTGCCTTGGCAGCACACATTTGTTTACAAATTCGAACAACACTTTGTGGGGTGGCTTCACCTCACTTTTGTAGACAGCCTTGGGCTCAAGTTCCTCTTCATTGTCACTGAATTTCCTAGTAATGGCAAAAGCAGTAGGGAGATTCTCTAGGCTTGACCATTTGAGCTTCTTATAGTCATTGTACCCTTCAGCAGGTACACCCAAGATCTCTCCCAGCTCTTTCGCATCAAAAGTGACTTTCACTCCTTTCACCACACTGGTGACCTTACCATCTTTTATCTCACAATTGGCCATAAACTCTACAATTTCAGGTCTGGCCAGCCTGCCATCCATCTGAAGGACCATGTCCTTCCAGCCTTGCAATTGTAACTTTTCCAAAAGCAGCACCATTCCTTCCTCCTCCAAGTCCCTGAGGAGTCTGCCTTTCAAGATAGTCCTCTTTTCAAATTTGACCATCTTGTCTTTCTCAGCATCAGAATCATCATCTTCTTCTTCCTCTCCACTCCATTCTTCTTCCTCCATAATTTTTACTTTTCTTGATTTCACAACAGACGTTGTTCTTTTATCCAAAGTGGTTGGTTCATTGGACTTCGACTTTGACACAGACTTCTTTGTGGAAGTCTTGGCTTTCTTAGATTTGGGATTCAAAACCTCCACTTCTTCTGTCTCATCTCATCTCGAATGACCGGGTCCATCTCATCAATGTCAACTGCCTCAACAAGCTCAACTACCTTCTTCTTTACCTTACCAGTAACTTTTCTTTTACTTTTTTCTAAGTCTCTCTCTAGTTCAACCTCATTCTGCTTCTTCTGACTTATTGTGGATATTCCTCTTGTGGAAGGAACTTCAACATGGACAGAAGGGGCAACCTTCCTTTTCTTGTTTTCCCTAGCAGTACCAGGGGTTTTATCTCTTGAACTTCATTTCTTATTTGGATTATAACTTTCCGTCACCTTTTTCAGTAGGTTGGGGGGGGGGGGGTTCCTGTTCAGATGGAACATGTTAATCTACATTTTTCCAAGTTGAACCAGCCCTTCAGCAGCTTCGCCAAACCCACTTCCCCCTATTTTTTTCATGCTCTGCTGTTTTGAAATAGAATCCTCTCTCCAAACAACCATTGCACCTGATTCTTTAGTTAGAATAATATGAGCGGGTAAAGAATCAACCACTCTTTTTCCCTTTCCCCTCACAGCACTCCAAGCTCCCTCACTCTTTATTTCTTTTCCCTTTTCATTTTTACCACCATCCCCTCCAGGCTCTGTAGTTTCAACACCTACCATAGATCCTACAAGTACAAACCTATTCTCCAAATTTGTAGAAACCTCAGAAATAGTTTCAGGAGTAACTTTAGGGCCATATGATACCTGTTAAGTCTCAAAAGAAACCGTTTCTTCCCCCTCAGTAGCAAACTTAAATGAATCTTCAGATTTCTGAGGTTTCTGGACCTGGCTAGCTTTCAATTATTTATCTAATTCCTTAGATAATTTGCTCCCAGCCATAGTCTTACAAGCAAGAATTTTAAATTTTCCTTTATTAGACAGAGGTATGGTTGAATGTGTGATAGATGGTGTGAGTGTGGTTTCCTTTGGTGGGGATGAAGGATTTTCAGAGATATTTTCCCTTTGTGAGTTTGGGAGTTTTAAAAAATGAGTTAGTGTGGGAGTAGAAAAGGAGAGAAGTTTGAGAGAATTTGGATGGCTTGAAAGTTTAGAAGTAAAGAAACAAATAAATCCTCATCAATATAAAGTGGAGGAGTTCAATTGAGTAACGACAGCTTTGCAGAAGTCTAATCAAATTGCAAGTCAGTTTGAAAAGACGTTCAAAAATATCCCTAGAATCTAGGCATTTTATGCTGTTAAGATTTTTTTGAAGCAGAACTGGTTCATTTTGTAACTGATAAGTCCAAAATAGGTTTAATTATGATCCAAATACAATTATTTCAAATTTTGCTGAGTATAGAATACATACCGAGTAATCTTGATGAACCAGGTTCTTCACTGAGAAATCTCTTGTGTGAGTCTAAATTTTCCAAGAAAATAGAGGTAATATCATTAGAGATTAATGAGTCATTTTAGCACATGGAACAAGAGTATACTATTGAAATTATGAGACTGAGCAAAATCTAATCTAATTATGTACAAAATTTACATATTTTCTAACCAAAATTTTTTCAATTTTTTCTTTATTTTTTTCATTTTCTTTTGATTGTGAATTTTGAACTGGTTCTTTTAGGTGATCTTAATCATCCCTAATTCTAACATGTTCCTTTCAAAGTGATCTCTACTTAGAGCTTTTGTGAAGATGTCAACTATTTGCTTGTCAGTAGTACAAAATTTCACAGTGATCAAACCCTTTTCACAGTTGTCCCTCAAAAAGTGATGCCTAACATCTATGTGCTTAGTTCTTTTGTAACGAACTGGGTTCTTGGTCATACTAATTGCACTAGTGTTATCACAAAATATGGGGATATAACCAACATCAATTCCAAAGTCCATTAATTGTTGTTTGATCCACAACAATTGAGCACAACATGAATCAACAACAACATAGTCAGCTTCAATAGTAGATAAGGCCACAAAATTTTGCTTTTTGGTAGCCCAAGACACAAGACATGAGCCAGGAATGTGTACCATACCTGAGGTGCTCTTTCTATCCATAAGAAAACCTGCATAATCAGCATCAACATATCTATCTAGATTAAAATTACTACCTTTTGGATACCATATACAAAGATCAGTCGTGCCTTTTAGGTATCTCAAAATCCTCTTAACAACAGTCAAGTGAGACTCCTTTGGATTTGCCTGAAATTTTAGGCCTACACTGAAAATAATATCAGGTCTGCTAGCAGTGAGATAAAACAATGAGCCAATCATTCCCCTATATACTTTTGATCAACAGATGAACCGGGTTCATCTATATCCAACTTTGTAGCTGTTGCAATAGGAGTGTCAATTTTTTTGAAATCTTCCATTTTAGACCTTTTAAGCAACTCTTTTACATATTCTACTGATGGACCATAGTTCCATTTGAATTTTGTTTAATTTGTAAGCCTAAAAAGAAATTAAGCTCACCCATCATGCTCATTTCAAATTCATTCCCCATTAGTTTAGCAAATTCTTTACTTAACTTATCAGTGGTTGCTCCAAAGATTATGTCATCAACATATATCTGAACTACCAAGAGATCTTTACCTTTTTTTTTCAAGAACAAGGTATTGTCAATTTTACCTCTCTTGTAGTCATGCTCAAGAAAATATTTTGATAATGAGCCCATATAGTGCCTTATCAAGCTTGTACACATGATCAGGACACTCCTTGCTCTCAAAGCCCGGAGGTTTCTTGACAAACACTTATTTTTTTAGATAGCCATTGAGGAAGGCACTCTTGACATACATCTGATGGAGAGTGAATTATATGTAACCAACAATGGCTACGAGGAGTGTTATTGCTTCCAACCTTGCAACTGGAGCAAAGGTTTCATCATAGTCTATGCCATCTTCTTAACTATATCCTTGAACCACCAATCTTTCCTTGTTCCTTGTAAATGTTCCATTTTTATCAAGTTTGTTTCTGAAGACCCATTTTGTGCCAATTATTGATATGTCCTTGGGTCTTGGTACCAGATGCCAAATTTGACTCCTTTCAAATTGGTTGAGTTCATCTTTCATTGCATTTACCCAGTCTACATTCTGCAAAGCCTCAATAACATTAGGTTTTGATAGGTTGGATCAGTAATTATGTTCTCAATGGGATGAGAACTTTGATACTTGTAAGATTTCACAACCAGCTGGCTTCCCTTTAATGTTCCGTCAATGTTTTGTTGCTGAGGAACATGTTCATGGACAGGTTCCCTTGAGGTTTGAGGATCATTTCCCCTTTGTTCTATCCCTCATGTCATGTTTCCCTGGGTGGAAGGACTTGTTCCATCTCATGTTACTTCCTCTAGTACAACTTGTCTGGGCTACAGTTTCATTTGAATTTCTCACAAGCCCAATTGCTTCATCATCATGTTCCTATCTCTTAGATAGAATGTTCATTTCATCAAAAACCACATGAACACTTTCTTCTACACACATAGTTATTTTGTTATAGATTTTATAAGATTTACTATGTGAAGAATATCCCAAGAATACTCCCTCATCACTTCTGGGATCAACTTACCTAGGGAGTCTTTACCATTATTGTGCACAAAGAACTTGCATCCAAATGCCCTAAGATATGATATGTTTGGTTTTCTCCCTTTAAGTAACTCATAGGGAGTCTTCTCTACAAGAGGTTTTATTTATGATGTAGCATGCAGTGTTTACAGCTTCTGCCCAAAAGCTATGGGGCAGTTTATAGAAAGAGGCATAATCCTAGCCATATCTTCAAGTGTCCTATTCTTTCTTTCAACTACTCCATTTTGTTTTTGAGTCCTAGGAGCAGAGAAGTTATGATCTATTCCATGCCCATCACAAAATTCAGCAAATTTAGCATTCTCAAATTCAGTGCCATGATCTGACCTAATTGATGCAAGTTGATTACCTAGTTGTTTCTGGGTTTTTCTAACAAAAGAAGTAAACATGTCAAATTCTTCCTTTTTAGATGTTAAAACAATGTCCAAGTAAACCTAGAGTAATCATCAACAAGCACCGTCACATATCTCTTGCCACCTCTTCTTAATGTCTTCATTGGACCACAAAGATGCATATGGACCGGTTCCATTGTCTGGGTAGTGCTTACCATTTTCTTTCATTTGAAAGAGGATCTTACCTGCTTCCCCTTGCACAAGCCTCACAAACTTTATCTTCCTCGAACTTGATGTTAGGTAGCCCTATCACCAGGTCATTGGAGACTAATTTGTTGAGTTGACTCAGACTTGCATGTCCAAGTATCTTGTGCCAAAGGAGGGGATCATTATCCAACACACTTAAGCAAGTGAGTTCATTTTCTGAAGTGTGGATAGATCTACAACATATATATTGTTCACTCTTTTTCCCTGCAAAATAATTTTGTCAGTGGTAAGATTAATCACAAAACATTTGGTAGAGGTGAATGATACTATGTTACCTCTATCACTCAATTGTGACACACTTATTATACTGTACTTTAGGACATCTATCAAGTAGACATTCTCAATATTGTGAGAATCAGTCTTACATACCTTTCCAACCCCAATGATCTCACATTTCTTCCTATTTCCAAATGAGATATTATCTCCTTTGAGGTCCTCAAGTGAAAGGAATTGGTTCTTGCTTCCTGTCATATGATTTGAGTATCCACTATCCATGTACCATATTTGGATGCTTCCCTTCACTTGGACCTGCAAAAGAAATCAGGGGTTAGTCTTAGGAACCCAAACTAGTTTGGATCACTTTCTATAGGCAAAAGGATGAATCAAATTCTTTCTAGCCCAACTTGGAATCCTATTCTTCCCTTGAACAAATTCTTTGTTCTTTTTCCTTTCCTTTTCCTTTGAAGTGCATTCACTTTTATAGTGACCTGTTTTACCATAGTGTGTGCAAATCTTGTTCTCAGGAAGTGTGAGGTACTTGCTTTTGGGATCCCATTTTGGTTACAGATTCCCAAAGTGAAGTCCTCTTCTGTTGCTACTATGATGTTTCTGTAGCCATGAAAGTGCATCGGAGGACCTGTTCCATTTACAAGTTCTGTCCAGCTCATGTTTGACCTTGATTAGATCCTCTTTTAAAATTCTTACCTGCTCATCCCTATTATACAACTCATCTTTTAGTGCACCTACATTTTCTTCTAGAGTGAGTTGTGTGCAATCAGCTGTCTTCTTACCTGTTCCTAATTTTAGTTTTAGATTTTTTTAGAACTAAGTTCTAGGACATTTAACTCAAGTGCATGAACCTAGTTCTTAAAGCAGTATTATCACTTACATTTTCACTAACCCTAAGTTCCAGGTTTTTTAATTTTGCTTTCAAATTACACATTCCTTAGATAGTTGTTCCTTTTCATTGTTTACATCCTCATATTCATCAATTAAATCTAGAGGTAACTCAGATAGCCTTTCTTTATACAAAAAATTAATCTTGTCTTTGAGATGAATTACACTAACCTCAGTTTCTTCATCAGATTCTCCAATGGCCATAAGTGTTTGTTCATATCCATCTTCATCATCTGAGCTTTCTCCCCAAGAAGTGACCATAGCTTTGTTGATCCTTTGTTTTTCTTGGGTTGAACCTCTTCCTTCTTCCTTTTCCTTCGTTCAGCTCTTTCCTTCTTCCATTCAATTTCCCATTAAGGCTTGTTCTTGATGTGGTGCCCACACTTGTAGCATCCTTCATTGGTTTGCTTTTCAGGAACCTTTGGCTTGTTGTAGCTTTCACTTCTTGAAGGACCCTTTCCTCTCCTTAGGTAGTTCTTGAAGTCCTTTGTGATCATAGCCATTTCATCATCTTCTAGATCACAACCTTCAGTGATTTTGAAAGCCAGGCTCCTTTCATTCTTAGGTACATCCATATTCATGGTTTGCCTCCTAAGTTCATAAGGAGTGAGATTTCCAATTAGCTCATCCAATGGAAGAGTGGAAATGTTCTTTGATTCTTGAATGGCAGTGATTTTGCTCTCCCAAGTAACTGGCAGAACCCTTGTCAAAATCTTCTCAACTCTTTCTTCTTCAGGAATAATCCTTCCAAGAGACTTTAGTTCATTTGTCAATGTAGTGAACCTTGTGTCCATCTCTTGGATGGTTTACCCTTCCTTCATGGTGAAATTCTCATATTGAGAATATAGTAAAGTTCCTCTGGACCTCTTACTTGAGGTGTTCCTTCATGGGCCACTTGGAGAGTGTCCCAAATTTCCTTAGCAGTGATACAACTTTGGATTCTACTATACTCATCTGGACCAAGTCCACAAACAAGACATTTCTTGGCTTTAGTATTATTCTCCCATTTCCTCAAGTCCTCAGCAGTGCAGTCAGCTATTGTCTTTGGAACATCTACTCCTTCAGCATTTTTCTTCAGTGTAGCCAGTGGACTATCAGTGACAATTCCCCATAGCTCATAGTCCTCTCCTATGATGTGATCTTTCATCCTGTTTTTCCACAAGGAGTAGTACTAGCCGTTGAAGAGTGGTGGCCTAGCAGTGGATTGCCCTTCCCAGTTTTCTGGTGGTACACTCATCTTGATATTTTCCTAAGGTGTTAGCCTCTTCAAGGATAACTTGCTCTGATACCAATTGATGTTTTAACTTCAATACTGCACAAGAGGGGGATAATTTGTGTGGTATCCAATTTTTCGCGTGCACTGATTATAGAAGGATCTGGTTCTTCTAAGTGTTCCTTAACCTACTATTGCTGAAATAGTAAATGCAAAAAGTAAGAACACAAGTATTTTTATGTGGAAAAAACCTGGCTCAAAAGGTGAAAAACACACGATCTACTACTCAGTAGGATTTTCCCAAACACTCCACTAAATCACCAAGCCAAAATAGCATTTATAAAACACTTTGTAAACCTAAGGATTAACACTAATCCCGTTGTGGAAACCAGCCTCTAACTATTGCGATAACTTCAACTCTAACTTAAATACTCAAGGTACCTATTACAATTGCCTAAATAAAGCAGAAAGGTACAATTTGAAAACCACCTACTACTATTGAACTAGAATAAAAGACAGACACTTGGAACTGGTTCTTCTATCTGGTTCATGTAACTTCAGGTTCGCACAATTGAATCACACAAGAATTGCTTGCAAAATGTCTTGGTATTATTCTCTCAACTCACGTTTAAATTCTGTGTTTTTGCGTACATGTAGAATGAGAACATCCTGTAATATATAGAGTTAGTAGATGAAGAAACAACTAGAGTTCTAATGCTACTCTTCCTTGGTGGAAGAGTTCTAGTTGTTCTCAACTTCTAACTCCTCCCTTATCTTGGACAATTTTCTCCTTTATTAAGAGTCCTTCTCCTTATCAATTATGCAACATTTTCGATCAGGAGATATAAGATGTATCATGTGAAGCTTATCTCCTTCACGTGCCTCCCTTATGCTCAAAGCTGCCCGTGTCTGTGTACACAGGGGATGGACCTTGTTCATGCCTGAGCTTCCTTTGTCAATCTTCAAAACAAAACTTCACTTGGGCCAACAAATAGCTATCATATTCCAGCTTCATACAATTAAGTGATTTCTTAGGATTAATTTAAAGATTTGAAACTTAATTTTTTTCTTTCTTTTTTTCTTCCCACAAAGAGTGATATTAGTGTCATTGTTGTGTAGAGTGAAATAGGATATGACACGTGGTCGTCTAAGGGAAAGCCACGTGAAATCCAATAGGGGTATGGCCAGAGACCGAACGCAGCCATTCTGTTTGTCACTGGAAAGGATAACGTTCAAAAAGGTGTATTAAATGCTCTGCGCTAGATAGCATTTAATAGGGAATATTCAGCAGCATTAAGAGCGATGGTCTGTTACAGAGAATTTGGCATTTATGTTCACCGTTACACCTTCATCAATGACCCTCATAATTGATATTAAAGGAAGGCACGATCCTAGGACCTCCTTCCCTAGATATAGCTATAAATAGTGAGCCCAATTATCATTGTAAAGAACACGAATTTTCTGGCTAAACTTATACTACATTCTATACAAAGCTTAATACAATCTTACTTTCTTGATTTTTGATCTCATCATTATTGTTCCTGGAAATCCCGTTCCCAGAATTGTCATCTCTGCCATTTCTCTACATATTAAGGCTAAGTATTGTACATTTTTTCAATTATTGCATTATTTCAGGAACAAAGTAGTTCACTTGTCTAGAAATCACGTATAAATTCAACTGTATCTTTTTAGAGGTAAACAGTTTGGTGCCCACTGTGGGGCCTAGATAATCGTGCAATAAAATTATCCTTCCCTTTTTTACTAATGTGATTTGATTATTTTGTCTTAGAAAAAATCATAAAAAATGGCAGATAACATTGTTAACAACACGCATAACCCTGCAACTCGAGGGGATCAGCCTCATTTCAAGGATTCAATTAGTGACACCCGCAGTGAGGGAAATGATGCCACGTCGGTGCTGACAGGTAGTACCCTCGATAGGTTCAGGAGACAACTCCGATGATGCTGATGAGGAACATATAGAAGATGCGGTGAGGGTCCTACAAGAGTAATAGACGATGATTCTATGTCATCTCACGCCCCATGATCATGTTATGATAGGACTGAAGCAGGAGTTATCGGGGGCTTCGAATACTGCAAATAGACGAGATCCAATTCCTCCCAGTGTTCCCACAAACTAGACAACGCAGAGAGTCGACAACAACATTCCTAGGGGTGAAGTTGGCTTCGAGGGGGCTGGAGGGAGCATATTCGGTTTCAATACGAGAACGACCCATTTAAGAATGAACTTTTACGGTTTATGAGGGAAGTGAACGCCCGCATGGACCAAATTTCGGGCGCGCCACCAGTACTAAAAGGCACAAATTCGAAGAAGTATACTCAATTGTCGTACAAGCCGAGTACGACACCAGATTTAATCTCGACGCATTTCACAATTCCTGAAAGGCCAAAGTATGACAGAAATTCAGACCCACATGAGCATATTACCACCTGCACAACATAGGTAAAAGGAAATGATTTAGCTCCTCACAAATTGAATCTGTGTTGCTAAAGAAATTTGGAGAAACTCTCATGAGGGGAGCTCTAATGTGGTATTATTATTACCCGAGCATTCCGTAGATAATTCTGATGCTCGCGGATTCTTTCATCAAGGTTAATGCCGGGGCTAGAAAAGTACAAGCCCAGAAGGTCGACATATTCAGGATCGCACAGGGAGAGTCCGAATTATTACGATAATTTTTTACCCGATTCTAGAAAGAAAGGATTTTTCTCCCGGCTAACTCGAATGAATAGGCAGTTGAAGCATTCACCAAAGGATTGAAGCCAAGAAGTTCATACGCTTCCCGGAAGTTGAAGGAGATACTGCTTGAGTTTCAAGCAACAACTTGGGAAGATGTCCACAACCAGTACGAGTCAAAGACAAGGATAGAAGATGACCAGGTCGGTTCTGCATCATTGGCCAAAGAATGGGAGAAGAGAAGAGAAAATCAAAGGATGATTACGACGTGGATAGACAGACTTTGCGGGGCCAGTCTTTTCCTTACGAGCGGACCGAAGGCCGTGGCAGAAACTTCCGGGCATTAAACAAGTTCATTGTTGACAGAGGGACCGATCGTGGTCGAAACAATAGATTACTCCAGGATAAAGAGACGCCGGGGTCTTGGTATCCTCCTTTCCCCAAGTTATCGGAATACAAATTCAACGTCAGTATAGTGGAGTTAGTGTCAGCTATGAGAAACATTAAGAGGCACGATTCTCGAGACCTATGAGATCTTATTCCAGCTAGAGGGATCCCAACTTATGGTGTGAATACCATAGGACGAGCAGACACCGAACAGGGGACTGGTGACACCTCCGGGAGGAGGTGGCAACACTATTAAAGAATGGTCACCTCAGAGAATTCTTAAGCGATCGAGTTAAGAACAATTATGGTTGTAACAGAGACAACAAAGAACCTTCAAAGTAGGATCAAAGCCCCCACGCCAAACGATCAATATGATCTTCGGAGAGAATGAGATTAATAGGGTCACCTTTTCGGCAGCGAAAAAGACGAAAGTGTCAATAACTCATAGTAAAAGACTCCGGGAAGATGATATCACTTTCATGGAGGAGGATGCAGATAGATTATTATTACCACACAATGATGCACTGGTAATTTCTTTAAATATGTTAGATTTTAAAGATCAAACGTTTCTAGTGGATCCAGGAAGTTCAGCTAATATCATACAATGGAAAGTATTGGAGCAAACTAAATTCATCGAAAGCATTATTCCGGCAACAAAGCTCCTCGGTTGATTTAACCTTGCGAGTGTGACGACCCGGGGACTTGATTCTAAAGTTATTGAAATCAAATGTGACTCGTAGCTGGTGTTAAATCCGGTCTATGGGATCTTTGATACCAAAGAAGAGCATATGCAACAATATGTGGTAAAGGTCCACGCTCTTTTGTCACAATTCTGGGAGTGGTCAATTACTCATATCCCGAGGGATCGATAAAAAATAGAGAGATCATAGTCTAGGCTGGTAGTGCAACTGGTGAACTCGGTCATGGATACGGATGGTTACTATGAGCTAATTCGACTAGTCTGGTTTGGTACTAGAGAAATGAAATAATCAACTATCTCGAGCATGGGAAGTTTCCCAAAGACCCCAAAGCAACACAAGTGTTACGCGCCAAAGTTGCACGTTATAGCTGCAAGAAAGGCCAATTATATAGAAAATATTTCCAAGGCCCGCTGCTCGGTGCTTAGGAGCATTAGAAGCTAATTATGTCATGAGAGAGGTCCACTAAGGGATATGCAGAAATCACTCGGGCGCCAATTCTTTGGTGCTGAAGTTGGTACGGGCAGGATATTACTGGCCTCGCATGGAACAAGACGCCAAAGTGTAACTGTGAACAACTATTTTTTGACCACACTCAAATTCTATACTATTTTTTGCTATAAATATTAATGTTATATCTAATCTTAATATTTAAAAAATTTATCTTACTCTTAATAGGTTCTATTTAAGAAAACTAAAAAAATAATAATAATAATAATAATAAATAAATAAAAACGGAAAAAATAAAAATAAAACCACCCAAACACCCCACTCCCTCACATCTCTTCCCCCCACTCCACCCAAACACCCCACTCCCTCACACCACTTCCCCACTATACCCATGTCCTATCCCCACTTCCCCACACTCCCACTTCTTTTCCCCACTCTCACACATACACATCTATATATAATAGGGGGAAGACCAACACCAAGGGGCTTTTTTCTTCAATCTGCAGGCATATATTTTTCCTTTTCTTCAATCTGTTGCATTTTTTTTTTCTTTTCTTCAATCTGCACACGCACACACAAACGGTGGCAGCCATTGACCCATATCGTCGGAATCCGGCAAACCAATTCCTTCGTCAAGTTCACACCTCCACGAGCATCATTCCCAAAGTCCACTGTTTCAAGAAACAAAGNGTTTTCATAACTCTTTAATCGCTTTCTCGATAACTTAAGAAGGTGTCTCTGTTAATTGTCATCAAACTCTAGGATGTATTGTTGCTATATGTCTGTTTTTTTTTATTTTTTGGTATATGTATTTCTGTTATGCAATTGTTCATGTGCTTAATATTAGGCTCTGTGTTGATTAGTACCAGCATTTAGCGTGTAAGTATTGGGTAGTGT
>MDKI01242347.1:0-26238 GCA_005239505.1 Nicotiana paniculata | reverse complement strand
CTATATTACTTGTCGACCACGTACACTTGCGTGTGCATTGGGAAATCAACCAACAGTAAGTATTGAAGAGTGAAAAAGTTCCTAATGAGAAACGAAAGTGGGTATATATAGAGAAAGGCAGGGACTATTCATTGATACTTGTGGCCGACCGGCTCTGACGTGCACTCAATGCTTTTGGGAAAGAGAAACGACGTCACACTTCGGTCATTTCAACACCTACGTCATAGAAGTGATATAATCACAAAGGACCTCGGGAATTGAAATTGTTTCTAATCATTTCATTCTAAGAAACGTGGGGACTATCTGTATACGGCTAAAATCGGAGGAGTCTGATTTTGAAATCCCTATTGTGTTCCGAGCCCGAGCTCGGAACACTCCAAGTAAGGTTCGACACCAATCTCAGAATGCATACCTCGAGAGAACACATTGAAGGTCCGGAATGGCCTACCTCGAGGCAGTGCAAAATTGATGGCAGTCAAGAAAAAGCGGGAATTTTTCAAGGGCATATAGGTCAAGGCGTAAATCTCAGGATTGGCTCGTACAAATCCATACTAGGCGGTTATACATCTGTACCAATTGTATTTTTTACTGTAAATGGGAATGTATTTTTCCCTCATATATAAAGAGGACTCCAATAATTTGTAAACATCATCAATTCACTGTTATAGAACATTGTACTATGCTTTTCTCGTTTACTATGCTCAAGATTATTCTTCAACTTTATTGTTCTTTATTTATTGTTCATACTTTATTGCTACTAACTGACCCCGAGATCCCGAGGCTATCGAGCTTGCGGCCCCCGTTCCTTTGACAACACTGGTTTGGTTATCATATTCGTCTTCTTTACACGTAATATTACTTGCTTATTTACTAGTATTGAAATAAATCACAGATTTTTAGAACCATAAATCAAATATAATTGTTAACACCAATTTTCGAGGTAAAAAAAATGAAGAAGCAACACATACAACTCTTTAAAAAATAACTTGTTAGTCTCTTTTTTTCTAAATTTATTAATCACTTTTTTTCTAAATATCATTTATAATTTATAAAATTAAAACAAGTAATATTTTAAGCGTTACACGACGTTTAAATGCTCAACTATTTTATTTAATGCACTTATACATTTTTTCCAAAATTCTTTTCATCTTGTTTTAAGATATTAAGAAAGTCAATCATACAAAAAATAAAATATAGGGAACTAACATCGCATTGGGCCCATTACTATTTCACCTATACCTGAACCATATTATTCAAACCCTTAATATTAAACATGTGTTCCTAGTTTATTTATTTTAATACTTTATACTAAATTTTTCCATCATAGTTAAGGTGTCATGTATATTCACTAATAATTTATTTTCTTGTGTGAGAATTTTCTATATATTAGAAGCTTCGCAGTAACAACCCAACCGATTGCTTCGAGAATGTTTGAGAGTGATTGGAGACACTTAGTCTCATTTTGGAAGCTTAAGTTGTTAAGAATTGACCAAGGTTTCACTTTTGAGTAGACGGTCTCAGATCAATGAATTCATGGTTCCGATAGGTTCGTATAATAATTTTGGACGTAGGCATATGTATGGATATGGATTCAGATGTTCCTAGAAGGTTCGAGGTCCTATTAACCGAAAGTTGGTAATTTGAAGGTTTGAAAAGTTTACAGGGAAGATCATAAGTTGTCTTTGGGTTTATCGGGTCCCAGTTGATATTGCAAGACTTTGGATAGGTATAATTAGTTCATTGAAACTTTTATGCAAAGTTTGGTTGGAATCTAGAATTATTTAGGCATGATTCAGACGTATTTGTTGAAGCTGTGAAGTTTATATGTTAAGAGATTGATTATTATCCTCAAATCTTGATTTTGATATTAATTATGGTATTTTGAGCTTGTGAATAGATTTGGTAAGGTATTAGGATTTTTTGGTACGATTGCACCGGATTATGAGAAACAGAGGTATGTTTCATATTGGTTTCTTGGTTTGGAAGTTCTGGTTCTGGTGCATCGCACCTATGGATGATTGGTTACAGATATGAAAGCGCAAGTGCAAGGGGTTGGTCCCTTCTGTGAAGTAGGATGGTCCTGTGAAAGGTCGCTTCTGCGGAGAAGGGTTGCAGATACGAAGGCGCACTTGCAGAGTTGGTGTTTTTTTCTGTGAGGTTGGCAGGCTGAGGAGTTGTACACTTGCGGATTTTAATGTATCACTTACGGATCCGGATAAGATGCGGAAGGTTGGCTGCAGATACAAAGGCAAGCTGAGTAAGTGATTCTCTCACATGTGAGAGAGGGCTTAGAGAAGCGACATCGCAGATGCAATGATTTTGTCCGCATATGCGGAATCACTAGCATCGTAGCTTTATATTACGGGTTTGATTTTTTTTAATATTTTAAATTTTGGAGCATGGGAAGACGTAATAGTTGAGCAGATTTTCATCACTACTTAGTATTTTTCGCTTGTATTTGACTATATTATAACGATCCAATCAGTCGTTTTATGTATTATCACTTGCGGGTATAGTTAGTTTCATTTCATGAAGGTTTTTGGGATGAATCGGATCAATTAATTCTTAGTTTGGAAGCTTATGATTGAAATATTGATCGAGGTTTGACTATTGTGAAAATGACCATGCAACGGTGTTTTGATGGGTCCAATAGGATCATATGGTGATTTTGAACTTAAGCGTGTGCTCAGAATTGAATTCGGAGGTTCCTTGTTGATTTGGCTCTTTTGTCGAAAGTTGGAAATTTGAATGTTTAAAAATTTCCCAAGTTTGACTATGGTTTGACTTCATGGCTATCGGATTTGGATTTTAGTTGCGGGACTTGGAGTATAAGCATTTTGTCATTTGGAACTTGTTTGCAAAATTTGGTGTCTCCAAGTTTGTTTGGTAGGAATCAGACATTTGGTTGTTATTTTAGCGATTCTTGAATTTCAATTTTTTTGGTGTCCGATTTATGGTTCAAAATATTATTTTGCGTTTGGAGCTTGAGAGCAAGTTTTTATGATATTTTTAGACTGGTGTGGATGTTTGGTGTGGAGCCCTGGGGTCTCATGTGAGTTTCATTCGTGTTTCAGATTAGTTTGGACTTGTTTCAGGTTGCTGGTGTGTTGGTGTGGCAGTTATCGCATTTGGGAAGAGGGAAGGGGGTGTCGGGTGTTGAAAATGTGATGCCATGATTGCATTTGTGAAGTTAGTGCTGGGTTTAGGTAGGTCGCATTTGCGATAACTTGGCCGCTTTTGCAAAGAGGGAGGCATCACAAAGGCAATGCTAAGGTCACAATTGGATTGTAGAATATTGTATTGCTCTAAGTGAGGTTAGTATCTTGCCTAACTTTGTGTGGGAACATTTTTCCTAGGATTTGGTCTAATTTCATTATTTGTATTATGTGGAAAGATGTGTACATGAGCTGACAAGTGTGTACACGAGATTATGCATGGTAATTGACCTGATTAGACCCTTAGATTATTAATATGACTTGAATTGAAGTGGTTGTTAGATGTAGCATAGTTCATTGTTGATTCACTCCTTGTACCATTGTGTTATTGTTGTTGTTCTTGTAAAATTTATTGTTGAGTCATAGGCTATGTATTATTGTGGCATTGGTATTCATGTTGGGTGATGTTGCAGTACATATGCGCATGTGGTGCGGTTGACTGTTATGTTGTGTTGGATATGCACATGCGGCGACATACGGGTGGTGTGTATATTGATGCACATGGGCCGAGATAAGGGGGATTATGCGCATGGTGCAAGTAAGGGGAAATACTTCATTGTGATTCACAAGCGACGAGATAAGGGGGCTTATGCACGCGAAATTATTTAGGGAAAAAGTATTTTAAATGTGAAGCTCACGTGGAATCATAAAGGGGATTTGTGATTATGCTTTGTGGTACTCCGGAGTGGTTCTTGATGCTACTCTTGTGTTGGAAAGGCTTGATGAATTGAGCATATCGTTGTTTTCGTTAAATGATTTCAATTTGTGTTTTACATGCTTTGGTTAATTCTGCTATGTTTTCACTTGTTCTTTGTTGCTATTTAATTGGTTATACATCTCGTTGTTCGTTTTATATTGATATCCTTCACGGGTTATTGTTTAGTGAGTGTCTGGACTTGAACCTTGTCACTACTTTACTGAGGTTAGTCTTGATACTTACTAGGTAGCAATTGTGGTGACTCATACTACTCTTCTGCAAATTTTTGTACATATACAAATACCCGGATCGACCTAGTCGCTAGTGATTGAGCCAAATATTATGGAGACTTCAAGGTATACTTGTTGTTCTCGCTCGCAGGACTTGGAGTCACCTTCTACTATTTTTCCTTAATACTATTATATGTATTCCAAAATAGTGTTGTATTTCGAGATTTCTAGTGTATTCTTAGTAGAGCTTACGACTCCGTACTACTGGTTTTGACATGTATAACTGTTGATCGTTATTGGTATGTAATGGCCTATTTCAAATTTTGTTTAACAATTAGCTTGTTTATTTCTATTATTATCATCATGTGTTATTATTACCTAGTCTTAAAGACTAGGTGTTATCAGGATCCTCAAGGTAGAATTTTGGGTCGTGAGAAGTTCGTATCAGAGCCCTAGGTTCATAGGTTATACGAGCCATAAGGAAGTTTGGTAGAGCCTTGCAGATCGGTACAAAGTAGTCTGTAGTTTCGAGAGGCTACATAACTATTAGAAATTTCACTTCTTTCGATCCATATCATGCAGATTTATTGATTTCAAAATTTGAGCCTTTGTCTTTCTATTCTCTCGTAGACGAGAAGGACATGAGCTTCAGTTACTGATGATACTTCCCCTGGTGCCGGTGTTCCTAGACGTAGGGGCGAGGCCGAGGAAAAGGTAGAGCACGTGCTTCGGTCAGAGGTCGTGCTAGGGCCGACTCTAAGGAGCCACCTGTAGCTCCGATTGGGGAGCAGTCACCCGAGGTGATTGTTACTACCCCTGGGCTTCAGGAGACTTTAGTGCATTTTCTAAGCATGTTCCGTACCTTGTCTTAAGTGGGATGGATCCTAATTGCACCAGTTACTTCTCAGGCTGGGGAGAAGCTAAAATTCTCACCCCCCCCTCCCGCGTACTCCAGAGCAACGAGTTTGTGCTGATCTGGCTCCGGGTATTATGCAGGTACAAGACATGATAGAGATTCCGCCCGAGGTCATGCCAGTGGCACCAAAAGAGGATCAGAAAAGTTAGAGAGGTTCAAGAAGTATTATCCATCTACTGTCAGTGGTGCAACTTCTGAGGATGCACAGGGTTTTCTAGACTAGTGTCACAGTATTCGATTACACTATGGCGCAAAACCACTTACTATGAGATTTGCTGAGTTATCTCATCATGCACCTTCTTTGGTTTCCACTGTTAGAGAGAGATTCAAGATTTATTGAGGGACTCAGTTATGGCCTCAGATTTGGAATGGCACGAGAATTGGAGACTGATACTCCATTTCAGCAAGTTGCTGATCATTATGGGGTTTGAGCATATCTGCGACCAGTAAAGAGGGGATAGGGAGGCTAAGAGGCGTCGAGACTTTAGAGGATTAGTGGTTCCTCTGCAGTTTCAGCTCGTCATGGAAGATGTTATATGAGTCGACAAGTTCAGTTTGCACTTCAGGTTACTCGTAGTGCTGCAGCTCTTCAGGGACCTCAATGTACTTATTTTGGACAACTATCTTCTAGTGCACCTTCTACACGGGGATCCTACATTGGTTATTCTGGTCGTTCAGTTCAGACTCAGTACCGGCAGCAACACCCATAGAGAGGTTATTTTGAGTGTGGTGATACGAGGCATATGGTGAGAGATTGTCCCAGGCTTCGGAGGGGTGGATCTCCATAGGGTACTCAGTCTATTGTTTTTGCTCTAGTTGTTACCCCACCTTCAGAGCTAGCTAGGGGTGGAGGACATGTTAGTAAAGGAGGTCCTAGAGGGGGAGGCCAGGCCTATTTTTATGATTTCCCTAGTTGGACTAAGGCTATTGCATCAAATGCTATCATCACATGTATTGTTCCAGTTTGTCATGGAGATGCATTAGTTTTATTTGATCATGGTTCCGCTTATTCCTATGTGTCATCGTATTTTGCTTCATATTTGGATATGTCTCGTGACTCTTTGAGTACCCATGTATATTTCTCTACGCCGGTTAGGGATTCTATTGTGGTAGATCATGTATATCGTTTGTGTTCGGACACAATCAGGGGTTATGGGACTAAGGTTGATCTTCTGTTAGTCAATATTGTGGATTTATATCTGATTTTGGGCATGGATTAGTTGTCACCATATCACGCTACTCTGAATTGTCATGCTAATATTGTGACATTGGCTATGCCAGGGTTGCCGATGGTTGAACGGAAAGGTACATTGGGTCATGTTCCTAGCAGGGTGGTGTCTTTATTGAAGGCATAACTGACAATTGAGAAGGGGTGTTTGGCATACATATCCTTGTGAGGGATGTTATGCTGACCTGCCGAGTATGCCACCCGATAGGGATATTGATTTTGATATTGTATTGGTGTCGGGCACTCAACCCCTTTTTATTCTACCTTCAAAGGTTGCTTGATAAGGGTTTCATCAAATCGAGTGTCTCACCATGGGGTGATCTAGTTATATTTGTGAAGAAGAAAGGTGGATCTATGAGGATGTGTATTAACTACAGGAAGCTGAACAAGGTTTCCTTTGAGAACAAGTACACACTACCGCGTATTCATGATTTTTTCATTAGTTTCAAGGTGCTAGGTTATTCTCGAAGATTGACATGAGTTTAAGGTACCATCAGTTGAAGATTCGAGCTTCAGAAATTCCAAAGATGACTCTTAGGACCCATTATGGTCACTATGAGTTTTTTGTGATGTCTTTTGGGTTGACCAATGGCCGAGCAACCTTTATGCACCTGATGAATAGCGTGTTCCAGCCATATCCTAATTCTTGCGTTACTGTGTCCATTGATGATATATTGGTGTATTCTCGCAACCGAGAGGATCATGAGCACTATTTGAGGACCGTGCTCAAGATTTTAAGAGAATAGAAGCTCTATGCTAAATTCTCCAAGTGTGAGTTTTGGCTTGATTTAGTGGACTTCTTGGTCCATGTGGTGTCCATTGAGGGGATTAAGGTATATCCTAAGATGATTGAGCCAGTTTCTATTTAGCCCAGGCCTTCTACTGCAACTAAAATCCAGAGTTTTCTAGGCTTGACTAAGTATTATTATCGTTTTATGGAGGGTTTTTCATCCATCGCAGCTCCTTTGACTAGATTGATTTAGAAGGGTTCTCGAATCAAGTGGTCTGACGAGTGTTAGGAGAGCTTTTAGAAGCTCAAGATTTCCTTGACTATAGCTCCATCTCTAATTTTTCCTTCAACATTAGTTTCTTATATGATCTATTGTGACGTTTCACGGATTGGTATGGAGTGATTGCTTATGTTTTGTGTAAGTTGAAGGCCCATGTGAAGAACTACTCAGTAGACGACTTGGAGTTGGCATCCACTATTCACGCACTGACGATTTAGAGCCACTATCTCTACGGCGTGTCTTGTGCGGTGTTCACAGATCACGGTACAACACTTATTCAAGAAAAAAGATCTTAACTTGAGGCGACTGAGGTGGTTTCAATTACTAAAGGACTATGATATCACCATTATTTGTCATCACGGGAAGGCCAATCTGGTGGCCGATGCTTTGAGTAGGAAGGCTAAGAGCATGGGGAGTCTTGATTTTAGTCCGTTTGGGGAAAGATCGATAGCTTTGGATGTTCAGGCTTTGGCCAAAGGTTCACGAGATTGGATGTTTCAGATTCTAGCCGCGTTCTTTCTTGCATGATGATCCCTTATTTTTTTTCCTTAAGGCCACAGTGCAACACGATGATACCATGGAGGTGACTATTGGTGACGATGGGATGTTGAGGTTGTAAGGTTCGATCTATGTTCCGAATGTGGGTGAGTTACGTGAGTTGATTCTTGATGAGGCCCATAGTTCACGGTATTCCATTCATCCGGGCACCGCAAAGATCTACCATGATCTCAAACAACACTACCAGTGGAGAAGAATGAAGAAATATATTATGGAGTATATGGCTCGGTGTTCGAACTGTTAGCGGGTTATTTACGAGCATAAGAGCCCAGATGGTTTTCTTCAGTGGATTGATATTTCAGAGTGGAAGTGGGAGTGCATCACTTTGGATTTTGTAGTTGGACTTCCACAGACCTTGAAGAGATTCAACGCTCTGTAGGACAGTGTGACTAGACTTACCAATCTGCACACCATGAGATTGTTAGCCTTCATGGTGTGCCGGTGTCTGGTATCTCGGATCGAGACATGCGATTCATATCGCATTTTTGTAGAGCTATGCAATGTGAGTTGGGAATACAGGTCGAGTTGAGTACATCATTTCATCCACAGATAGATGGACAGTCCGAGCACACTATATAGGTTTTGGAGGACATGTTATGTCCCTGTGTTATTGATTTTTAGGGTTCATATGATCAGTTTCTACCACTAGCAGACTTTGCCTACAACAACAACTATCAGTCAAAAATGCAAATGGCTCCCTATGAAGCCTTATATGGGAGGCAATGTCGTTCTCTGGTTGGTTGGTTTTAGCATGTGGAGCATATGTTATTGGGCACCGATTTGGTCCATCATCCTTTGGAGAAGCTGATGTTGATTCAGGATTGACTTTGTACAGTACAATCTAGATAGAAGAGTTATACTGATCGGAGGGATTGTGATGTGGCATTCATGGTGGGTGAGAGGGCTCTACTTAGAGTTTCACCCATGAAGGGTGGAATGAGATTCAAAAATAAGGGAAAGTTGATCCCTTGGTATATTGGTCCTTTAAATATTCTTACGAGAGTGGGTGTGGTGGCCTACAAACTTGCATTGCTACTCAGCTTATCGGGCGCTCACTGGGTGTTCCATGTTTCCGTGCCCTGGAAGTATTATGGTGATATGTAAGATGTGTTTGATTCAGTTCGTTGCAATTGACAAGGATTTGACTTATGTTGAGGAGCCGATGGCTATTTTGGACAGGCATGTCTGGAAGTTCAGGTCGAGGAATATATCGATGGTGAAGGTTCAATGGAGAGGTCAACCGGTCAAGGAGGCGACTTGGGAGATTGAGCATGATATGCGGAGCTGTTATCCTCATTTTTTTGGAACTTCATGTATGTCTTTATACTCGTTCGAAGATGAAAGTTTGTTTAAGAGGGGGAGAATGTAAGGATATGACCGATTATTTTGTGTATTGAGCCCCATTTTCCCTTTTGAAACTTGCCGTATGTGTACTGGAGGTTTTATGACTTACATGGATGGTTAGTTTTGTTTTGGAAAGGTTTGGCTTGAATTGGATCAACTGGTTCTTAGTTTGGAAGCTTAAGTTGGAAATGTTGACTAAGGTTTGACTTAAGCGGAAACGACCATGGAATATTTTTTATGGTTCCACTAGTTTTGTATTGTGATTTTGGACTTAGGCGTATGCTCGGAATTGAATTTGGAGGTTACGAGGTTGATTTAGTTCTTTTACCAAAAGTTGGCAATTTGAAGGTTTAGAAATTTCCTAAGTTTGACAATAGTTTTGTTTTATAGCAATTGAGTTCGGATTTTTGTGTCGGAACATGGAATAGGTCCATTTTATCATTTGGAACTTGTCTGCAAAATTTGGTGTTATTCCGAGCTCGTTTGGTAGGAATCTGACGCTTGGTTTTTAGTTATTCTTGAGTTTCACTGTGAATTTTATGTATTTTGGTGTCCGTTTTCATGGTTCCAAAGGTTATTTTGTTGTTTTGATCTTGCGAGCGAGTTCATATGATATTTTTAGACTAGTGTGAATGTATGGTATGGAGCCTTGGGGGGCTCGGGTGAGTTTTGGACGTGTTTCAAATTAGCTTGGACCTTTTTCAGGTTGCGGGTATGCTGGTGCTGCAGTTATCGCAATTGCGAGCACCAGTTCACAATTTTAGAGAGGGTAGGGGGTGTCAGGTGTCTCAAATGCGATGCATTGATGAAACGACCCGGCCGGTCGTTCTGTGAGATTAGTCCCATTTCCCCCGTTTCTACTTTATCATATGTTGCTTAGCCAATTTATGTTGTATTGGGTCAGTTGGTTCGGGTTCAGGGTGGTCGTGGTGAGAACTGAGACACTTAGTCTCTTAAAGTAGCTCAATAGTTGAAAAAGTCAACTGGGAGTTGACTTAATTTTTAACGACCTCAAAATATGGATTTTATGGCCCAGATAGCTTCTTTAGGTGATTTGGTACTTAGGAGTGTGTTCGGAATGAAGTTTTGATGTCCGGTGTAGATTAGACTTCAATTGGAAAAAGTTAGTTTTTGGTGATTTCCGGTCGGCAGGGAAAAATAGGCTATCGGGGTCGGAATCGAATTCCAACAGTTGGAGTAGGTTCGTAATGTCATTTTGGATATGTGTGCAAATTTTCAGGTCATTCGGACGTGTTTTGGTTGGTTTCGGCATCATTGGCGGAATTTAGAAGTTTCAAAGTTCATAGGCTTGAATTTGATGTGATTTTGGTGTTCTTGCATTGTTTTTGGTGTTTCGAAGGTTCGAAAAAGTTTGAATAAGGTTATGGAATATGTTGGTATGTTTGGTTGAGGTCCCAAGGGCCTCGGGTGTGTTTCGGGTGGTTAACGGACCAACTCCTGGCCTAAAACTTGGCAGATTTTTGCTAGTGTGAGTTTCTGGTTTCCTTCTACGCGATCGCGGGAGGATGTTTGCGATCGTGTAAGCCTAGCTGGGGATGGCATGATTCTTGTTATATGTGATCTCATGGTGAAGGTCGCGATCACATAGAGTTGAAGGGCGCATGAGGGGGCTGAGTTGTTGTTCTTCGCGATCGCGTCGAGTGGTTCGCGATCACGTGGGTTTATGTCCTGCTGAATCGCGATCGCGAGTGTATGTCAGCGATTGCGTAGTGTAATTTAACGAGGCATCGTATTTTTTCTTCACGATCGCGTGGGAGCTTCCGCGATCGCAGTGAAGAAAGAGGCCTGGGCAGACAGTTTTTAAGTTCTAAATTCAAGGGTTCTTGGCCATAACTCAATATTTCATTAGAGAGCTCGGGGGAAGGAGAGTTTGGACGAGATTTTTAGCGGGGTTCTTGTGGTAAGTGTTCTTCAACCTTTTTTTGTTGAGTTTCATGAATTTGTCTTGATTTTCACCATTCAATTTGAGGAATTAAAGTAGAAAAGTTAGAAAAAATGGGAGGAAAATTTGGGAAATTCTTTTGGTGATTGAGTGGGAAATTGATGTCCGATTTTGGTAAATTTTGTATCGGTAGACTCGTAAGAGAATGAGGATTCTGGTTTTGTGATTTTTATCGAATTCCGAGACGTGGGCCTGGGGCTCAGGTTTGGCCAAATTTCGAGAATTGTGTCTAAATTGATATTTTTCGATTGTGTTTTGTTCCTTTAGCGTATATTGATGACGTCAATATGGTTTTGGGTAGATTCAGAGCATTTGGGAGCAAATTTGAGGGGCAAGATCATCACTGAGTAGCTTTTAGGCTATTTTGAGGTAAGTAACGATTGTAACTCTAAACCTGAGGGTATGAAACCTCAGTATTTGATATTGTTTGGTAAATGAGGTGACGCACATGCTAGGTGACGAGCGTGGGGGCATGCACCAATAGGGATTGTGATCTGGTCCGTCCCGTAGTGACTATTAAGCCGCGTATTCAATTTGAAACCTTGCGATATCCTGTATTTTAGAAATTTATACTTGCTTATGGGTGGTGAGCCATGTTTGGGGCCTTGTGTCGATCTGTCTAGACCCTCGGAGGTACTTTTACACTATTCTGACACTATCCTGATAGAACAATTTTGAACTCAGTCATGTTTCCTCCTTGTTGTTATTTTCATTGTTATCACACTGCTTTGAAACTCTGAGAAGTATTTTGGGCTTAGTCCCGTGAGTTGAGATGAATTTCCCGAGTGGCTGGTGAGGATGACTGAGCGAGGCCGAGAGCCGAGTATGTAAGGGTAGTTATGGATCGGGCTGCACGGTGCAACAATATATATGTCCAGGCCGAAAGCCGAGTATGTGAGGATAGTTATGGATTGGGTTGCACGCCGCAACACTATATATGTTATGTATTACATATGGATCGGCGTGCACGCCGCAGAAATATAGATTATATATTAGGTATAGATCGGGCTGCATGCCGCAGTAATGTATGTTATATAAGGATCGGGTTGCACGCCGTAGAAAAATAGCATTTGGGCTGTAGGAGCCCCTCCGGAGTCTGTACACCCCCAGTGGGCGCAATCGACTAATATATGGATCGGGCTGCACGCCGCAACGTATGTTATAAGGATCGGGCTGCACGCCGCAACATCATGTATATATGTGTGTGTGTTTGTGTGTGTGTGTGTATGTGTGTGTGAGTTGGATCGGGTTTCCCGCTGCAACAGTTGTTTGGATTCATGGTACTTGCTGAGTGCGAGTGTTTAGTGTGAGCATGAGATACTGATAGTGGAGTCACGAGTGGCTGAGAGGCTCGCTCGAGAGGCTCTATTGTGAGGAAACTCTGCTCGAGGGGCTTATATTCAATGAAACTACCATTTTCACTCTTCTTTACACTGAGCCTCTGATGATAATGTTGGACAACTGATTTTATGCGAGACTTTTAAATGGAAACTGGAGTTTTATGAAATATTGCGAATGTAGATTCTTGACTTGATTTATTCATTTCCACTGTTATTCATTATATGGATTTACATGATTTGTAAATGGTCGTCACTACACTAAAGTTTTTAGTTACTTTGATTACTTACTGAGTTGGCGTACTCACATTACTCCCTGCACCTCTATGTGCAGATCCAAGTATCGAACCATCTCACTAGTTGATTTTCGGATGCGCTTGGAGTTTGTTCGAGGATCGAGGTAGCTGTTCAGCATCCCCAACTCACCTCCTTTCCTTTCCTCAGTTCATAGTTTTTGTCTTTTGTGCTCCAGGCTTTATAGTATCAAGTCACCTTAATGTACATTGTATTTACAGTTCTAGATGCTCATGATAGTTGACTCCTGGTTTTGGGGACGTGTATAAATTGTTCATCTCATTTTGCTATTTTAAAATCTGCTAATTTTGGAAAATTCTGAAATATTATGATAGTCTGTAATGGTTGGATAACCTATTTCCATGATAGGCGCCATCACGACCGACTTAGGATTTGGGGTCGTGACAATTTATTGCATTTGCAAAGTTAGTGCTGGACTTGGGCAGGTTGCACTTGCGACCACTTGTTCACTTTTGCGAAGAGGGTTGTATCGCAAATGCGGAGCCCATGTCGCAATTACGACATCTCCTTGGGCTTACATGGTTTTCTTTTGCGATCCCTATGTCTCATTTTCAAGGAGATGCATTTGTGAACCCCATGTCACATTTGTAAAGTCCAGGTCGCATTTGCGACATCCGCAGTTGAACAAAAGATTGGTATTATGGACTTAGTCACATTGTATCACATATTGGAGCCCTAGATTCGGTGGAAGGCGATTTTAGGAAGAGATATTTCATACAAAGATATTGGGTGAGTGATTCTAACTCAATTTTAATTACATAACATTATTATTTATGAGTCTTAACACATAAATCTTAGGATTGGAAGTGAAATTTTGGGGATTTCACTATGTTTCGAAAAATAAAAATTCTAGATTTGGGAGTCGAGTTGGACTCGGATTTGAAAAGAAAACATATATGTGGACTCTTGGTGGTTATGGGTAGTGATATCTAACCTTCGACTCTAGTTATGATCGGGCGGGCCCGGGATTGACTCTTAGAGAACTGTGTAAAGATCTTAACTTTATTAATCAAAATTAGTTTCTCTTGCATTGTTAGATATTATTAAATCATTTTTGGTTAGATTCAAGTCGAGCGGTGCGGATTTTAAGGAAAAAGCATTTTTAACGTATTGAATTCGCCTAATTGAGGTAAGTATGTTACCTAATTTTGTGTAGGGAAAACTATCCGTAGGATTTGATCTAATTTCATTATTTGTATTATGTGTGAAGATGTGTACATGAGGTGACGAGTGTATACATGGTCTTATGCGTGGTAATTGACCGGATTAGGCCCTTAGGGTATTAATATACCTTGAATTGAAGTTGTTGCTACATGAAGCACAGTTCATTGTTGATTCACTTCGTGTACCCTTGTGTTATTGACGTTGTTCTTGTACACTTTGTTGTTGAGCCGTGGGCTATGTTTTTTTGTGACATTGGTATTGTTTTTGGGTGATGTTAAAGGTATATGTGCACGCATGGTGAGGTTGATTATTGTGTTATGATTGAGATGCGCATGCGACGACATAAGGGTAACATGTATACTGACGCGCATGCGGCGAGATAAGGGAGCTTATGTGCATGGTGGAAGTAAGGAAAAATATTTCATTGTCATGCATACGCAGCGAGATAAGGGGGCTTATCCTCGTGAAGCTATTTAGGGTAAAAAGATTTAAATGTGAAGCTCACATGACGTTATAAGGTTGATTTGTGATTATGATTTGTGTTATTTGGTGTGATTCTTAATGTTACTCTTGTGTTGGATCGACTTGATGGATTGATCATATCATTGCTTCCCTTAAATGATTTCATTTTGTTTTTTACATGCTTTGGTTAATTCTGCCATTTTTTCCCTTAATGTTACTCTTTGTTCATTTTATATTTATATTATGCACAAGTTATTTTTTAATGAATGTCTTGACTTGAACCTCGTCACTGCCCCACCAAGGTTAGTCTTGATACTTACTAGGTACTGACTGTGATGTACTCATACTACGTTTCTGAGCATTTTTTTGCAGATCCAGGTACCCCCAGATTGATCCAGTCGCTTGTGAGTTGAGCCAGATATTGTGGAGACTTCAAGTTTCATGACCCAGAATACCTCCGAAGAAGTCGTGATAGCAACTAGTCTCTACGACTAGGTAAGCCTAACATTTGAAGAATTAGTAACACATTTTATCCAAAAACAACTATTGAACATGACCATATATTCCTATATAATGCCAACAATCCCAACATGATATACAACACTGCAAAACCGGTAGTACAAGTCATAAGCTCTACTGAGTTCTCTTAGAAATTTCAAAATACAACTGTCCCAGAATAAAAATAAATTGTACAAAATAACACTAGAAGGTGACTCTGAGGCCTAAGATCGAGATGACAGGTATACCTTGAATCTCCACAACAACACCCGAATAGCTAGCTAATGATAAACAAACTCCGAAGTACCTGGATCTGCACAATGTGTACAGCAAGCGTAGTATGAGTACACCACCGCGGTAACTAGTAAGTATCAAGATTAACATCGGTGGAGTAGTGACGAGGAATAGTCAAGACACCTACTAGACATAATAACCTGTTTAAGTATAAATATGAAACTAATAGGGAATGATATCAATATAAAGCTAAGCATGATAAAAATAGCAAAAAAATGCTTGCAATAGGAAATTAAAAGCAATAATTAGCAACAAGTCACAACAGGTAATAATTCCGTAGAGTAAGCTCAATACGGTTTAAGTTTGGTAAAACCAAGTAAGGAAAACAAGTAACAACTCAATAAGAACAATCACTTTCACTCAAGATCTATTTAAGCATTTTGCCAAGGTACCACACCTCATAATCATAAATCACGGGTCCCAATTTTGAAACCTAATCACTTGGTACCTTGTGCCCACATTACAAATCTCGATCGCACGGACAACTCACGTGCCAATATCATTAATACCTCATATCTTCACGGACAACTCATGTTCCAAGGGAGTGACCATATATTATATCCGCACAGATAATTCATGTACCAACAATAACAATGACTCGTAACCTCACACACAACTCACGTGCCAATAGTACAACTCTCACACAGAAGGCAAGTGAATGAGAATACATGTAAATGATCAATAAACAACATGATTCATCTTCTTAAACTGATATAAGTGGTTAATTACGTGTATGCTTGTGCCAGTGTTCTAGCACAACTCGAATCAACAAGTATGATTAGAGACAATGAATATTACATAGGAAACAATACAACAAAGCGTAAAATTCATTACTCACGCAAGGTAGGCACACCACTACACAAATATCATAAGTAACAATGCCCGCAGGACATTGCCCCAACATAGTCTCCCTTGTCTTTCCACGCGCGCAACAATAAAATAAATGCTCACATTGTCTCGCAACGCGCACATAATAATATTCTCGCCTTGTATCGCAACATAGGCAAACCCACACATATATAGCCCTCCTTGTCGCGCCTCATGTGCAAATTTCAATGATAAAATTAGCACGTACAACTCACGTGCGAACACCCCCGACGATCCTCTAAACAATATAACATGTTCCAAAACATAACAACACAGTATAATGACTTGCATCAAATGTGCCCATATACCATTTCCTTAAAAAAAATTCCAATACCACAACCACACATAGCCCTCAGCTTAACAACGCTGAGAACAACAACAACAACAACAACAACAATAACACAAGGGTATGCAAAATAAATCAAGATAAGAATTTCAAACACAAAGAAATGGAGAATGAGCTCACAATGAAAGACATAACAAGTAATAATGGTTTCAAATAAGAATAACTTAGCATTGAGAGAAATAATGTGTAACAACGATATCAAATAAGAATGACTCAATAATAAGAGAGATAACATGTAACAATGACTTCGAATAAGAATAAGTCAACAACAAGAAAGATAACATGTAACAATGATTCCAAATAAGAACAACTCAACAATAAGAGGGATAACATGTAACAATGATTTCAAATAAGAATAAGTCAACAGGGGAAGAGATAACAATAACTTTAATTAAAGATGATCAACTACGGAGGAGATAACATGGAAATAAATGAGGTAACAACTTAAATTAAGGCAAAAAAGAGTATATTTGGCAATAAAGGGTAGAACATGAACCAATAAACATCAATTAAGACATGTAAGGGTAAATTTAGCAATGGAGGATTCAACATGATAAGACAACTTCATTTTAATGTACATAAGAATCTAAGAGTCTAAACGGTAAACTCGTCATGTACAAAATCGCCACTTTGGGTACACGTCTTTCACGTAGTTCGAATATTGAAAACAAACGAATCTCTACGGGGTAGTTCCCCCATACAACGTTAGGCAAGATATTTACCTCAAAAACCCTCAATCAATTCTCAAACCAAATTCGACTTATTAACATCAAATAATGCAAGAGAAATAAATTCCAATAATTAAACCTACGATCTTTACACAATCGCTCAAAAGCCAATAAAATTCAATCGGGAACCGCCTGGTCAAAACCCGGGGTCCAATGGTAGATTCTGGCTACCCATGACCCCACGAGTTCATATATGTGATTAGTTTCAAAATCCGAGTCCAAATCAACTCTCAAAATTCAAATTCTTATTTTTCAAAAATGTGACAAAGTTTCACAAATTTTAACTTTGATTCACATGATTTTGATGTTAAAATATAAGATATAATCATGTAATACGATTACAAATAGATTAGAATCACTTACCCAAAGTTTGTAGAAGAAAATCCATCTTCAAAATCGCCTCATACCGAGTCTAAGGTTCCAAAATATGAAAATGAGACCAAAAATCATGTCCCTCATCTTTTTGTCCAGTCGCTGGTGTCGCAAATGCGATGCGAGAAATCAATTGCAAATGCGAAGAACCTCACATCCCTGTTGTATCGAAAATGCGATGACACTTTGACAAATGAAAACTTGGACACCTCACAATTGCGACCCTTAAGATCATAAATGCGAACAGCTCAGCCAGGACCCCTCCATCACAAATGTGAACGCTTTGTTTGCAAATGCGAACCTAACAGACTACTCCTAACATCGCAATTGCGATCCAAAACTCGCAAATGCGAGACCTGAGGCATCATATGGCACCAACAAATTTAGAAACTCTTCCAAACATTCCAAAATGCATCAAAAACTTACCCGAGCCCTCGGGGATCCAAACCAAACACTAATCTAAGTCTAAAATCATAACACGAACTTGATCTCATGATCAAATCGTTATAATAACATCTGATACCATGAATCAGACCTGAAAACACATGAATTCAACATGAAACTCCTAAACTTATAAAAACACAATCGCGCGTCTGATTCCGATCAAATCAACTCGGAATGATACGAAACTTTGCGGATAAGTTCCAAAAGACAATACAGACTTAGTCCAAGTCTGGAAACGGAAATCCAAACATGCTAGCTATGAATTCAACCTACATTCAAACTGATCAAAATTCAAAACCTTTAAATTGCCATCTTTTTTCAAAATACTACAAATCGACCTACGACACTCCGAATTCGATTTTGGGTATACACCCAAGTCTAAAATCACAATACAAACCTATCAAAGCAATTAAATCACCGTTACTAGTCGTTTTCACAAAAGTCAAACCTTGGTTCACACTTTTAATTTAAGCTTCTAAAGTGGGATTATTCATCCAAATTCATTTTGAATCATCCGAAAAATAAAATTCGAGAATGCACGTAAGCCATAGTACACAATAGGAAGCTACTCAAGACCTCAAACCAATAAACAGAACCTTAAAGCTCAAAACGGCCGGTCGAGTCGTTACATCAAGGTATACATGTTGTTCTCGCTCTCAAGCCTTGCAGTAACCTTCTACTATTTTTCCTTAATAATGTGAGTTGTAAGCCAAAACAGTATTGTATTTCGAGTTTTTTTGTGTATTCTCAGTAGAGCTTATGACTCCTTACTACGGTTTTGGGAGTTATAACTGTTGATTGTTGTTGGTATGTTATGGCATATTCAAGTTTGTATTTAACAGTTAAGCTGTTTATTTCTATTGTTATCATCATGTGTTAGGCTTGCCTAGTCTTAGAGACTAGGTGCCACCATGATCCTCAAGGTGAGATTTTGGGTCATGACACACACACACACACACACATACACACACACATATATATATATATATATATATATATATATATATATATATATATACATACATATATATAGAGCCCCCAAGGATTTATACACTACAATTATGAGATTTTGAAGACAAAATTGAGGTTTTTGTCCATAACTTAAACAGTGGAAATTATGATTTTGACTTGGATTTTAAGACCAAGTATATATTTGGACTCGTGGGGTTATGGATAGTCGTGATCTACCCCTCGATTTTTATTTTGACCATGTGAATCCACGTTGACTTTTTGGGAATGTATTAAAGGTGGAAGCTTTATTGTTTAGAATTCATTCATAAGGCTTTAATATGACAGTATTCTCACGCCCTAAATCCGGAGAGGCAAGATCGGCACCTTGTACCTTACTTATTGAGCATACCATCTGAAACTTGCATTATTTGAACATATATGGGTGCTTAGACCAACAAGACAAACTGAATACTGATCTATAATATCTTAGGATGGCAAGGCCCTAACTTATGAAAACTTGAGGAATGAACAAATAATCTCAACTGAACGAGAAGCAATACGAAATAGAATATATATATATATGTATATATATATATATATACATACATACATACATACATACATACATACATACATGCATACATACATACATGCATACATACATACATACATACATACACGGTCGGACAAGGACACAATGTGTAATGTCAACCTATACAATCAAAAAAGAATACATACAAGGGCTGGCAAGGCCACCATGCTGACATACGTACACACATTGAATACAATGGTACTATGGTGGGACAGGGCCCCGGCCTATACATACTATTTGGATATACAACAAAAACTCTAGACTTGATAACTCCAGATGATGTGGAGCTTACCAGTCAAGTTGTATACTGGCACACATAATGTTGAGGCCTAGCTCTGTAACTGTCAAGACCTACATGCATGAAATGTAACGCCCTTGAAAAAAGGGACATCTGTACAAGGAAACATAATAACTGAATTTGAACTGAATTGATATACATGATATATTGAATGCAACCTGAGTTTTCAATGATAATATGGAAACATACTTACCTGTCTATGACTTATTTCAAATAAGTAATACTAAAATAAACTATCCATCCTCTTGCACAACTCGATGCATATATGTATAGCTCTATAGGGAACTTTATATACCTATAGGAAAATGTATCACCTCGAATGCATCTATCTAGCCCCGAAAGGCATGGTGCACATCTGTCTAGCCCTGTAGGCATACAGTAATACAATAAATGACATATATATCTCTATAATTCTCAAGTAGACATACAAAAATTCTGTACTGAATTGGAATTTCCCTCAAGAGATAGCTATGTCATGAGCAAGATGGAATAACACAACATGGGATCTTTACAAATGACTCTTCTTGGGTATACTATGTTCGGAACTTACTTAAATATGAATTCATGTCATCGAAAGAATAGAAATAACCTTTATATACCTTTCATCAATTACTCCACAACTCAATACGCTTAACTTGACCAATACCTCAATATACAATAAATGATAATGATGTTATCCTTAAGCTAGGAATGATACAACTGTCATATATCGACCAATAAGATTTTTGTATAGCCAAACATGAAACATATCTCCTGTTTTTTTACAATCCTCAGGTTCACAGTAATAACAATAATCACAACAACCAACAACTACACATTTAGCTTTCCAACCAACATAAGCGATACATCGAGCGACAAGCTCGAGTGACAACTAGTAAAGCTATACTTTAAACCCTTCTTTCTTTCAGGTACAGAGAAACATAATAATACAACATACTTAAGTCTTACTTCATGGTTTATAGCCATAAGAAACATAAAAGCAACTCCAAAATAGTCCAGCAAATACAAAATCTATATATGACTTTCGATAGCACACTCCGCAAGTTCTTACTTCAACAACTTAAACAAGACTTAGATATGCTCAAATACATGTAGATGAAGGAGATTATTAACTTAAAAAAATAAAATCCCCTAATTTATGCTTATTTTAACTTGAAGGAATCAACAAATCAACTACAACAAGAAAAGTACAAGCTTATATGAGTACTATGATCTTTCCGAAGGAAGAATTACCTCAAAACATTGGTGGGATTTTCATGAATGATAGGGAGATGATTTGGGAGCTTTCATGGAGCTTAATGTTATTTTTTGGATGCAAAATGAGCTGAAGAAATGGCTGCCCCGCTTTATAACATCAAAATTAATCTCCACTGCCTATGTGGGGGACAATAGGGTTGCATGTGCAGTCCGACTAAAATGTGCACATCTCCCTACCACAATATCGTATCAATGAATAGTTTAACTCATATCCAAATAGACTCGTAGACCTTAAATTTTGCGGGAGTATCATCTCATAAGTCCAAGTACATTGGGATAAAAGTATAATGACATCAGACCTAAATTTCGGTAAACTTATGAATATAACTTGCGATAACTTTTGCCGACTTTTGTTTTATAACATCGGCTCGTACTTCTAATAAACAATTCGTAAGCAACTCCATAAATTGGAAATTTCATGGAAATGCACTCGCTTCAATTCATTTAACCTATAAACCATATATCAGTTATTAAAATAGTCATAATCAGTTATAAAATAAGGAATAGCCTAGCTCTCCGAGCTTAAAATGACCAACGCACGACGTAGCATAACGTTTGAAAAATGTAGGGTGTAACATTCGCCCCGCTTAGGAACATTCGTCCTCGAGCGTAGGGGCATAAATGGAACAAAAATTTTGACATAGTATCCTCTATAAATAGGACTACCCACAACCTGCCATGGAGTCAGAAAACACAATACATGCCTCACAGGGCCACATCATATCGTCGAGCCTCACATGGCCGTCAAACATCAAGTACGAGTTATATAGATCACAACTCACCTCATGCTGTCATAACACAAGCTCTGGTGGCACCATAATGTCTCAAATCTAATCATCATCTTCATCCTGAAACAAATGAAGATACTTGAAACTCATTTCTTCCTCGGCTTCCCATGTAATTTCCTTAGCGCTTGTTCCTCCATAAGACTTTTACAGAAGCTACTTCTTTGGTCCTCAAATTTCAGGCTTTTCGATATAGAATAGCAACTAGGACTTCCTCATAAGACAAGTCCTCTGTAATCTGAACATAACCAACTGGCAGGAGTCGAGAACGGTCTTAGATACACTTCTGCTACATAGATACGTGGAAGACTAGATAGACAGACTCTATCTCGAAAGGTAATTCTAACTCATAGGCCACTTGGCTTATCCTCCGAATGATCTTGTACGAGCTAATGTATCTTGGGCTAAGTTTACCTATCATGCCCCGACCATGGGGAGCGCGACCGGTGTTGTACCGAGTGAACCCGGTCGAGAAACCCTACTAACCTTTTCCTATCCGACTCATTCATAATCTAAAGAGAGAACACATCACCATTTGTTAAATAAATGAGAGATCAGTTTTACAAATATACAGATGAATACTAGTTCACTCTTCCTTATATACATTATGCCATAGCTAAGTTTCCAAAAGTACATACGGTTTAAAATTTAGTGGAGAAGAGTTTCAAAATACAACTTAATCCGATGACCACCCCGACACCCATACATGTGATGACCCAAAAGGTCATCCCGTATATTTCTAGCTAATTCTATGTTACGAGGTTGTGAAAACCTCTTTCTATATCACCTCGATTTGCATACACAGCCCGGGCGTGTAGCCAGGAAGCCTATATGTGAAAAACTGAAAAAAATGATAATTTTGTATTAGAAATTTGAATAAAGTTGACTTCGGTCAATGTTTTTGGTAAACGGACCCGAACCCGTGATTTGATGGTCCCGGAGGGTCAGTAGGAAAATATGGGACTTGGGCGTATGCTCGGAATTGAAATCCTAGGTCCCAAGTCCTAGAAACGAATTTTTAAAGAAAAATCATTTTCTGAAAAATATAAAGGTTTTTGAAAATAAAATATTATGTGAAACCTGTGGTATCGGGCCCGTACCTTGGTTCCGGTGCCTGGTACAGGTTCGGTATGATTTATATGTGTTATCTGTGAAGTTTGGTATGAAACAGACTTCGTTTGACATGATTCAGACCTTAAATGCAAAAATTGATGTTTAAAGAAGTTTTGAGAAATTTAATTGATTTTGAGGTTTATGATGTTATTTTGGTGATTCGATTACACGAATAAGTCCGTAGGATGTTTTAGAGGTTGTGTACATATTTGTCTTTGAGCCCCAAGGGCTCGGGTGTGTTTCGAATAGGCGTCGAGGTGTTGAAACTTAGTAAAAATCTGGGTTTTTATTGTTGTTGCTGGTGTCTAGGGAATTACCCTATGCGAATGCACAGGGTTATAGAGGTCTGGGGGGTGAGGGTGGATTAAGCTTCTGGAAACGCAACAAATAGGATGCGAACACGGAGGGTTATTTTGTATCTACTGTGCGAACGCGTAGGTAGAGTCGCGAACGCACAACATTAGCGTGGACCTGGGGGCTGGATGTAAAATACCCTGTGCGAACGCGGCCCCACAACCGCGAACGCACAAGTCTGTGTAGTAAACCTCCGCGAATGTGAGCTGGGGCACGCGAACGTAGAGAGTAATTTCGCCCAACTATTTTTAAATGCCCAGAACAGAACCATTACGGGACTTTTACCAAAATTCATAAACCCTGTTCTTCTCCAAACCCCATAGGCGATTTTGGAAGAGCTTCATCACCATAATCTCTTAGATAAGCAATATTTAACTCGTTTCCGTCCATTTTCAACAACATCTATTATATTCTAGGCCTAAAAACATGAAATCAAAGGTAGAAATTGAGTTTTTTGGGCAGAGTTAGGGCTTTTTAATATTCGGGAATTTGACCTTGTTTAGGGGTCGAATTTCAAAAAAATTATATATTTGGGCTCGTGGGTGAATGGGTGATCGGGTTTTGGTCCGAACCTCGTGTTTCGGCCAAGCAGGCCCGGGTTCGATTTTTGGAAATTTTGGATGAATGTTGGGAAATATATAATTAGGCATTTAATTGAATTGTTTAGAATTTATTGATATTATTGAGTCGATTATGTCTAGATACGATTGATTTGGAGTCCAGATCGTAAGGAAAGCGGTGCTAGAGGCTTGATTTGGATTCTTGGAGTCGAGGTAAGTATCACTCCTAACCTTGTGTGGGGGAACTACCCCTTAGTATTGAGTCTTCCTTGTTGATTGTAGTCCGAGTATGCGAGGTGACGAGTGCGTACTCGGGCTTATTTGCTAATAAATTGGTCTTTTAGGATTCGTAGGTTCTTATGTTACATGTGTATGAGTTGTAATTGTTACGTTTGAATCCTTGGTTATTAATTTCATCCTTTCCTGTTTAAATTAAAATTATTTGTTTTTTTTGGATTCCTTCGTTGGCTATTTGAATTTACTTGACTTAACTGAATATTCTACTTCTCTTATCATCATGCTATATTATCTTCATTCCTAGCCTAATTGACTATAATTAGTGTCGTCTAGCCTTATAGTTGACTAGCCGTAGTTGGAACACCTATCCTTTGAGTCAAGAATGCCCGTGAGTCTTACATTATGATTTATATGACTATTCCCTTAAGTTCTACTTAGGTCTAATTGTTAGACATTTATGTTATTGGCATTTCCTTGATGTTGCCTATCTGGGCCTTTGTTGAAGTTGAGTTTATTCCGTCAAGTTAACTCTTTAGGTGAGATTGGTTATAGTTGTTTCCCTTGCTGGGATTGTGTGGTTTCTCTTATTATTCCGTTGTTGATGATGTTGTTTTTCCTGGTTGACTCCCTTGCCGGGATGGTATGATTTCTATTGTTGTTTATATTGTTGATGATATTGTTTGCGTCGTTGACTCCCTTGCCGGGCTGTTGTGATTTATGTTATTGTTGGTTTCCCTTGTTAATTTCTTGTTATGTTATGTTAACTCGAGGGGACATTCCGTGCCATGTATATGTGATTTAGCACGAGGGGACATTCTGTGCCATGTTTATGTGATTTAGCACGAGGGGACATTCAGTTCCATGTTATGTTATGTTAGCACAAGGGGACATTCCGTGCCATGTTATGTTATGTTAGCACGGGGGGACATTCCGTGTCATGTTATGTTATGTTCGCACGAGGGGACATTCTGTGAAATGTTTATGTTATTTAGCACGTGGGGACATTCTGTGTCGTGTTTATGTTATTTAACACGAGGGGACATTTCGTGTCGTGTTTATGTTATTTAGCACGAGGGGACATTCCGTGCCGTATTTATGTTATTTTAGCACGAGGGGACATTCCGTGTCGTATTTATGTATTATTATTTTTGTTGTTCCTGTTTGCTATTTACTGCATTTATTGGCAAGATTTGATATTCTTCCTGTACTGCATGGAAATTTCTGAGTTACGGACTGCGTTCCGGTGGATAAATCTTGAGGAGATTTTGATCAAGGGATTTCTTTGAAAAGTATTATTTAAAAAGCAATTGTTTTAAAATGATTATATTTAATGACTTTCACATCGAAGGTATATTTGAAAAGCACTAGTCTTGCCTAAAATTATAATTTGGAAATCATTTATTGGGAAAGTATATTTGGGAGGTTTCGTATTTTGAAAGAAACTATGATTTACGTAATTCTCTCTATTAAATATACTTATATCTACTTTTGGAGAAAGTATGTTTTCAAAGGAAACTCTTCCATACTAAAACGATTTTTATTTGCAAAATATTTTCATATGAACCGATGTTTAAAGATTTCTACCAGTTATGGATTTTATAGGATAAGGCCCGAAGTGAACAAACCGACATGGAGTTGAGTTATTGGTGTTCTCTATTGTATTGTGTTTCCTTTCGATTCGACTTGTTTTGCTGTTCATCTTTCTGTGTTATTTCGTGATTGATTTCTGTAATTTCCTTTCGCTTATATTGTCATTGTTGTGAATTATTCCGTGAAGTCTTAGATAGATGTAACATTCGGTCATTTCTATATTCATGTTATTTTTCTTGTAGACCAGTGGTGTCTTGACTAGTCCTCGTCACTACTCCACTGAGGTTAGTCTTGATACTTACTGGGCACCGCTGTGGTGTTCTCATACTGCACTTCTGCACATTTTTGTGTGCAGATCCAGGTATACATTGTAGTAGTTGTGTGGATGATTGCCGAGGAGACTCAAGGTAACCTATTGTTGCGTTCGCAGGCGTCAGAGTCACATTCTTCGTATTTATTATTCATACATTGTTGTATCTATTTCCAAACAGTTGTACTTAGAAGTTGTAGAAG